>PVJO010001453.1:0-172553 GCA_004026905.1 Hystrix cristata
TTTTTTCACACTCATTTTTCCATTGCCCAAACTTAAAAATTCAAACTTCTTTATTTTTTAGGTACTTTGAACACTACTGGTAGAAGTGCTATTTTTGGAGAATTTCTGAAGCAAACGTGTGGTCCAAAAGACCATGTACATATTATTAACAACAAAATATTAAAAATAACAACAATAAACTAATGTCATGAATAATCAAATTAAGTAAAGTACTGGCATGGAAAGATTTATATGTTTATTGCAATAATTAACATGAAACCAGGCTTATGATATCATGAAGTTTCAATATTGATGGAAAGGGAAATTTTTAATTTTAGTATTTAAAAGTCAACCATGCTGTATAATCTTAAGAAAAAGAAAGTGGCTAACACTAAGAAGGATATTTTAATATTCAACTGTCAACACAAAATTTTTACTACCTGTTAAGTGGTAAACTTTAGTATTAGGTTTACCAACTAGAAAATAAAACCAAAATAAGTCACAAGGGTACTTTACATCCCTACCAATCTTTCTTTCCTCAAATATAAAATACTAATCTTCCTAGTACCTCAAAAAAGACATGACTAGTTTTTATTCACTAGGATTATTAGATAATAATGAGGTGAATATTTACAAGGGAATACAAAATGCTGAATCTTAAATATTCGTGTTGTGGCTTATCTGACAGAAAATGTGCTTTCAAGTTAATTGAAAGCAAATTCAAAGTCAGCACCTAGTTATCACTTGCTTATTAACATTCCAAACTCCCTTTCCTCATTTTCTGCACATGTCCTCCTGTCTCAGTGGAAGAAGTCTTATTTTAAAACACAGTATTTTACTTCCTCCCATATGCAAGTAAACATGAGAGGGTCAGCTCTGCATAGGTTCTGCCTAGGAGAAATTCTGCACAGATAAATATATCAGATCTAAATCTAGAATAGAAGATAACAGGCAGAAAGTAAGAAGGAAGGAGGACCAGGCAAAATAAATCATTTCCTAGCACCTTCTGTTTCAGACCTGATTTGTTTTCAGTGAATACATAGACAACAGACACTAGCTCTATAAACAAAAACATATTTAAATGGTAACTGAAATTATTCCGAGGATGCACAGTTTGGTTTCTTTCCTTATTATGTAGCTTCCACCCACACAGCATTTATTATGTCCCAGGCATCATCCTAAGCACTTGACTCACATTAACTCATTTAAAGCTCACAGCAGCACTTAGGACGAAGACACTGTTATACTGGAAACTCTGCAAATGAGAAAAAGGAGCCACTGAAGTCCTCAGGTAGAAAAGCAAAGAGCTGGATTTAAAAATCCAGGGCTTAAGTCCACACCAGCATCTCACACTATTTTGACCAATTATGAATCTGGCTGTTCACTGTCTTGATGTGCTTGTATAAGAAGCACTTTCGAAGCCATGAGTAATCATTTCCAATGTAAGAATATATGACAGCATTCAGAAAAAGGTTAAAATATCCCGTGACCCTACCATGACATGGCATACCTGGTGCAACCTAATCACTGGAAGCTTCATAGGAGAGATTTCTGATCCTATTTCCAAACATGAGTGACCAGGGCAAAAATCCCTCTCTAAGAACCTAAGCCATTTACAGTCTAATAAATGGAGTTAGGGGAAAATATGAGATGGACATTAAAGCCTTCTGTTACAATAATTTGATTTCCTTTACAGTCTAGATATGAATAATTTAATCATCAGAGTCGCCTGTTTTCAGGAAAATGAGATTTTTATTTGGGATTCCCCAGTATATAAGAAAGATGATTCTCAGTAAATTGTGGGCAAGAAGGAAATAATATACATACTTGTGGCTATGAGTAGCTAACCAGGAAAAAAAAAAAGAAAAAGAAAAAGAAATAAAGAAAAAAAAGAGGAAAGAAACTCTCTGGATTTGCACAATTCCAGAAATTGCTGAATGTTTTCTTTTTTTCCACCCTACTAAGCATTTCTTTCTTATCGAGGAGGATCCGTTTCCCACCTGTGATTTTTATGTTCTTGAAATACATATAAAGTTGTTTTTTTTCCCAACCACTGCAAGCTTGTTCGTGTTATTTTTTCTTCAGTCTTTATTTTCAGGAGTCATCATTTGTTTGGAAAGCTGTGGTGTGAGAGAAAGCTGCCTTTTATGTCCAGCAAACTCCCGGCTATGAAGAATGTTTGTTTGGGAGATAAAGGGATGTCTGATGGGTGCTGTGGCTGCTTTTTAACAATGACCATGTATAACAAGACTGAATAAAATGCAAGCGTGCTTAGACGGAATCCCATCTTCCTTTGGTGAGGGCCCCTCTTCATTGGGGTCATAATTATCAATACCAGTTTTTACAGTCCAATGTTATTTAAAATTTCTAAATGTTTATAAGTTAATACATGCATTCAAAATATGGATTATGAAAAATATACCATGTTCAGTGGTCCTCCCCTTCTTCTTCACACTGGGTATTAGATTTCAACTAAAATGAAGATCAGATCTTCAAGTGAGTCATCACAAGGCACCATCCTGGCAGCACGTGGATAGAATGCTTCTGGGATCTCTACAAAACACATCTGATGAAAATATAAAGACAGGCACGAAGTCTTCTGAAGGTAACGTGCAATGCGGGCAGATGAAATGTTGAGAAGCAAGAATGCAAAGCTGCAAAATATGGGTCTGGCCTGTACCTGGTTCCCCAAAGAAGCATGCGATTGCAAGCTTGATTCCCATTCAGGGCATTTGGAACACAAGTACAGATAATGGGAAGAGCTGCAGTTAACACCATCATTTCTCTTTTGCCAGTGGCACAGCAGAGGTCCGAGGATGCTGAGTGACCCAGGGCTGGATCAGTAAAGGGAAGTACTTGCCACTTTCTCCAGCTTCTTAAATTATAACCAGACCTTTTCTGTAGTATATGTTACTGGTCACCAATAAAATGGGATACCCATGTAGACCACCTTGATCCAAACCATTATTTCTGATGAATAGATTGAGTTTGGTGATGTTGCAGTTCACAGCCCCCTTCCTCATCTAGAGGACCTGCCTGTGTCACGGTGCTCAAGGGCCACCTCACCTTCATTTCTCCACACACCAGAAACTCATGGGATACACTGCTTATGCTTCAAATTAGAAAGCCACATCTGATTCGTTCCAAATGTTCTGGTCTTCATAAACCAAAACAGCCTCGTGTAAAATCCCAAAAGTTGAGAATATGGACTCAAGAGAGATGACATCTGCCAACCAGGATAAGCTATTTGATTTTAAGAGCTTGGACTTCCTTGTCTCACTTTGCAATTAACTGGTTTGGTAAACCTGGGCGACTCACTTCTTAACCTTGGTCTATCTTGGGTTTCCTCTGTGTAAAAAGGAGGAAACCCATTGTCTGTGGCAAGACAATGTCTAACTACCTCTCAGGGGTGTTGTGAAGATTACCTGATTAATGTCTTACACTACACAGTCACAGGGAAGCTCACTATACTAAAGGGCACTGTCACTACAATTGTCTGTGGTTGGTTGCAGGCATACATATCAGTATTTCTTACCTCCCCCCAAAGAAAGAAAGAAAGTTGGTTCTTATTTGGGGGGATTTCACAAAATGTCATATTAAAAACTTTAACATTCTAAAAGCTAAATTCAATTGAACATGGTAAGGGAATATACTAATGGTAATGGGAATATCACAGTCTAAAAGTTTTAAGAAATCAATTGCTCATTAAGCATATATATTTAATGGGATAAATAGATTTTGTTTTAGATTTAGTTTAGAGAAGACTATATAAAGCGGCATTATCATGCCTTGGTTGAATGCTTGTATTTTACTAGTTAATAACTCAAGTTATAAAATGATGGCAAGAAGGTCCTGAGTTCGATTGCCAGCACCCCCCCCAAAAAAAACCAATAAAATGATGGCAAAATATGCACAGCAGACCACTTTATGGGAAAAAAGAATTAACACAAAATTAAAGTATGATTCATTCAAGGGTTACACATACAAAGGTGACAGATATATATGTATCTACTTAAGATTCATGCCCGACACCACACAGCTGTGAAATGGCTCAGCTGGCCAGCATGGGGTATATAATTAGGACTATTTATAGTTTGGGGTCACAAAATAGGGTGAACCAACCCATACAAGCCGGCCCTGGTCCCAAGCCGCTTCCTAATGAATCCATTTAAACATGCACAGGATAAGTGGAGTAATTAAAAGTTATGTTCTACATCAATTAAAATCAAATACACACCCACTAAACAAGGTTGATCCAGGATAACCTCCTTCCATACTGTTTTCATCACTCTGTACCAAATGGGAAACATTAGGAAAGTAGTGAGGGCTTTTTAGGAAGTTAACTTCATTCAATTTTCAAACTGTACAACTTATTCGGGGATTATGTCATTCTTATGTTTTTGTGTTAAATATTCTTTAATTTGCCAGTAAGTAAACAGCTCATTTCTTAGATCCTAATTTGACAAAATAAGAAGTTAATATCTCTACGTTGGTTTTCAAAGTTTAGAAAAAGAAGAATTTTGAAATCTACAAGTTTGGCTAGCACTACCTCAATCACTTGATGCTAAAAACTCATAAAGAACAGAGACCTACATGTGTGGTCACTGTTTCATGGGATCAAACATTCCATAACAAGGCAGAAAGCCTCATTTCAAAATATGTAATGCGAGAGGAATTCAAGAGGTACTAATACATGATGTTTCCAAATTTAGAACCAGAAAAGTATGCCATCTAAAAATCAAATGAAATGTAGATTCTAAAGTACTACACAAACAGAAATTATATTATCATTCTTCAAGTACTATAAAGTATTTTAATTAAAAATCAGACAGCATAAAAAGGAAATATAGGGGCTGGGGATTTAGCTTAGTGGTAGAGTGTCTGCCTAGCGAGCATAAGGCTCTGAGTTCGATCTGCAGCATGCCCCCCACAAAAAGGAAGTATAATCCAGTATACAAGGCCATAATAACAAACAATGAAAATACTATTGGCTTTCAACCTTTAGATACTATCTGTAGAAGCTAGAGATAAATACTGATTCTGCATCGGAGGACAAATGACAGGGGACTGAACCATTCAGATAAGGAAAAGGAACACGGAGCTGGCAGGATGGCACAGGTTTATAATCCCAGTACTCCAGGAGGCTGAGGCAGGAGAAATGCAAATTCGAGCTCAGCCTGGGCAGTTTAATGAGATGTTATGAAAGAAAGAAAGAAAGAAAGGAAGGAAGGAAGGAAGGAAGGAAGGAAGGAAGGAAGGAAGGAAGGAAGGAGGAGGGAAGGAAAATGGGTTTGGAATGTAATTCAGTGTGAAGGCCCTGGGTTCAACCCCAGTACCACCAGAGAGAGAGAGAGAGAGAAGAGGAGGGCATGGGAGGGGAGGGGAGAGAGACAGAATGAAGGAAAGGGTGTTACTAACCTTGACACTGGCTGAGAGGAGGGGGGGGACGGGAGATGGAACTGTTCTTATGTTCTCATGTTTCAATGGGTAATTAAGGGATGCACTCTGTGGAAATGAGGGCTCCAGAATCTTGTTTGAAATGGAAGCAATGTCCTTTAAGTGGAGAAACACACCATGGATAGAAAAGGCATGGAGAGGAGACAGCTGAATGGCTGAATAAGGGAGAGAAACCTCATTACCCTAAAAGGAAAACAACGGAGTCAAATGTTTATAAACTGACAAACAGTGGTGTTATGAGCTTATTGTGTCCCCTCAAAAGATATGTTCAAGTCCCCAGTACCTGGGAATGTAACTTTATTTGGAAATTGGGTCTTTGCAGATGTAATTACAATGAGGTCATAGGGTGGCTCTAATCCAGTCTGCTGTCTTCATATGAAGAGGGAAACACCACATGAAGCTAGAGACACACAGCGCGCCCAATGAATGCCAGGGGTCGATGCCATTCCAGAAGCTGGGAGAGGCCAGGGAGCCCTCGGAGGGTGCAGGACTCTGCTGATGCTCGATTTTGGGTTTGCAGCCTCCGCAGCAGAAGACAAGACATTCTTGCTGTTTTATGCCACCTAGTTATGGCACTTAGTTACAGCAACCCCAGGGGCTAAAACAAATGGTGTGCCATTATTTAGAGTTACAAAGATAATCACCCAAAGACCTTCAAAGAGGGCCGAGAGTTAAAAGGTACTTGTCTCTGGGAAGTAAACTGAAGGGAGGCCTCCTGTGCTGTTTGGTTTTTTAACCACACATATGCGTTACTTTGAACTTTTAAAAAGTATAAATAAAATACCCATATGACATTATGAGAAAACATCAATGGACTCTTTCAATAGCTGATGATGTACTCTATAGATAGACAGCCATTTCCGCCATCTGCCCCCCACCCTTCACCCTCCTGCCTCCTGGTTCCTAGAACTGCCCCAGTCACAGGGAGAATGGAGTTGGGCTGGGAGGGCACCGGCCTGGTCCTTGAAGCAGGCTAATGTCTGAGCACATGTAGGCTCACATGCCAGTTGTCTCCATCTCAAATCAAACATAAATTATTTTTCGACTTTTCGTGGGTTTGTATCAGTGATAATGGTGATTTTCCCTATTAACTTGGTAGATTAAGAAGTGACTATAATCGTGCTCGCTTTGGCAGCACATATACTAAGAAGTGACTATAATGAACTCCAAGAATGGCAGAGAGCTCATCACTGGCTTCCTTTGTAGATTAAAAACGCAGAATGGTGCCTGGCAAAGGTTTCAGTAATTCGGTTATCCATTATCAGAAGACCACACAATAGCGCTTCATCACAAACGTTTGCTCATCACATTTTCTGAACCCACAAAAAGAAATTCTAAGTGCTCCCCCACAGGCCGGGTCAAGGTCTTTGCTGTGTGAGGCAGGCTGTGACTCCTCTGCCTGTCAGAAGTCTCATGCCCCTTGCTCACTCTAAGAAGAATGTTCACACTGAACCCAGCAGTTCTTAATATTGTGGCAAAATGCTGTTGTCACCTCCCACATCAACAGGCCTATTGATGACTGTGGGGACTTAGTGAAAGGGCCTCAGGCCCCATCAGGGAGAGGACAGGGTAGCATGTCAGTGTCCTCACCATGGCCCAGGGAGAGAAACAGCAGGCAAAAGACAAACATGAGTGCAGAAGAGCTTTGCAGAAGGCCGTTCATGCACAGCTCCGTGGCAGCTGGGAAGCACCTTGCCATTTGCTGGTGCTGATACAGTGCCAGGTGGGTGAAACCTGAATGAAATGCCTAACAGCTATCATATGGATGAACACACAGGAAGCAGAACAAAGGAGCGGCATTTTATCAGCAGGAGAATCCTGATTGCAGTCATTGCCCAGGGGGAAACCGTTGGTTTTTATTTTCACCCTAACCCTTGGTTTCCCTGGGTAATACCTTCTAGCCATCCAGGTGACTAACTTGCCCTGTCTGCTTGCTTTTCAGACCGGTAGACTCAGCCAATGTCTTCCTATTTCCTGTTCCAGGGGGCAAAGTCATCCCCAAAGGACTGGCAAAAGCAGGTGGGAATTATGCCAATGAGAAAGCAAATCACAATCCAAGAGCCCACTGTACGTACAAATCTCTGTTGAACAGAAAGAATTCAAATGACTAGATTTTTATTACGTGCGCTTCAACAGAACTGTCCCTTCTGGTCCCTCATACATTGGAAATCATGGACCCATTTAAAGCTCACTATATTCAGTTGCACACATCTGCTAATTGTCTCAGTTACCATTCTCCACAGCTGGCCTCTCCTTTCTTGCTTTTAAAACATCACCTCTCAACATACTGTGATGAAGACCAAACCCTTAGACTCAGATGTTCCAGAAACCTGATATATTAGTCGTGCTTTGAACATGCCTGGCTACATCTCATCTGCTGTTTTTCTAGTAACATTATCACTGCTGTAAACAAATTCTATATTTTTAGTGCGGGTATCCATCGAATAACCCTAACACATCTTTCACTATAGTTCATAGATATGAAAGATCTACTTTTTCTCATCCCACACACATACATGCACACACAGAGCAGTGTATCATGTGAAGACAAATCCAGACTCCTGGGCAACAATAACTGAAAATATGCCCATAACCTTCGGAACTCCAAGTTCTGAACTGATTATGTTAATTGTTTAAGAGATACAGAATTTAAGGCTTCCAGGCCTCATTTTACCAAAGCAGATTTTAGTAGCTACTAGTCTACAGAACTTTCTCACACAGCAGGGCACCTATGTCAGGAGCTGCCCTACTCAGCGGCTAGGCTCACCTTGGTCCACAGGGCTGGAGGTCAGCACAGAACACAAATGAGCAACCAGGCCAGGACAGTTTCTTAATTCCAAGGAATGAATGTAACTCAGCTTGATCAGTTTACAATGAATGAGAGCCCACAGTGTATAGCAAACTCACCAGGAAAAGCGTAACTGTGGTGATGTCCAGTCATTTGATCTTAAAACTGAAAAAAAAAAAGAAAAGAAAAGAAGAAATGGACAAAGTGCCCACATCTTTTCTCATTCCCCAGGCAGACGATGGGAGCTGATGAAGTGGGAAGAATAAGAGGGACAGTAACTGTGTAAACAAGAGGAAACAAAATGAAGATGAAGAACAAACATGAGCTGGATCAGGACAAAAAGGCAAAACCAGGCAGAAATGATCTTTCGATAAGCATGGTATTACATAATACAGACCCCATAACATATAAAGCACTTTGAACTATAAATCACTTTTCCACAAAGAATTAGAAGCAGCAGAACAAACACAAAAATCAATTAAGGTCCAGAGAAGGACTCCATTCTCCCTCGAGGGGCTTCATCTTAGCCAAACACCGGATGACTCACACAGGTACTGTCAGGGTATTTTTTATTATCACTTGAGCATGTCTGTTCATAGAATGATTTTCCAATTTTAGTTTGCAATGAAAGCCTAAATAGGAGGAGTAGAATGTTCTTCCACTTAGAAAATAATCTAATCCACCGCAGTGCCCACGGCTCACTGGGCCTCCTGTTGGTGCACTCACTTCCAAACAACCAAGGACCAGCCACACCAAGGACCAGCTCCCAGAGGTGGGTGAAACAAAACATTGTCTCTGCCTCTGAGGGGCACAACAGCACCACCACACTGACAGCTCTGATCCGGAACAAGAAAGATAGGGAAAAAACCAACACAATGCTTGGCCCACAGAAGCTCAAAAAAATATTCACCAAAGGAAAAGGGAGCAAGACATATATCTCTAACACAAAGTGATAAATCACCCAAGCCAAAGTGCTCCTTTCATTAGACACACTCGAGCTGGGCAGGGCAGTTTTGCCTCCTGTAGGACAACTCGACATGTATTTTTCAGATGAATAAGAGAAAGAGATGCCTTTGAAACTTTCAAAGACCTAAAAACATTCTTGGGGGATAAATCAGGTTTTTATTATACTACCTATGCCATTTAAGGAATGTAGTGATAAATTTTTTGAAAAATAAAAATGTCTTATTTCTCCACACAAAACTGGATTTTTATAATATTGGATTTATGTAAAGATGAGAGCACATTCATTTATTTTCTTCGTACTAAAAGTATAAGTACTTTGTCTACGTACGAAATAAAGGAAAATAATCAGAAATGCTAAGGATATTTGTTAACAAATTAGTCCACACTGATCTACCTCCTAAGAATATGTGAATGGTTGGTGAAAAAAAAAAAAAAAACTAGAGGTGTAGACTCATATCAGGGTTACAACTCAGCATCCTGCTAGAGTAAGTGCTGGATTTCTGACCAAATTAGGTCTCCCTGGACCTGTAGAGCAGTCCTCGTGCACTCCTGAAAGGACATGGACGAGTGGCTATTTTGGTGTGCTTGTGGCTGGCTATCTCAGACACTCAGCTCATGGTCAGGCCAGTGGATTAGGTACCTCAGCTCTGACCAGTCAGCCATCCCACTATGACATAAGCCACTCACAAGAGCCCACAGGGACAACAAGCAAGTCCTGGGGGCAGGCAAACACTTACCACAATGACATAAGTGCAGTCCAAGGCTACGGGTCAGTGGTGTCCTTGTCACTGAAGAAGGGGAAAGTACATCAGAATTTGACAGAAGAATGAGCACCAAACTGTCGTCCCCAAATAAAAAAAAAAACAACTCAGATCAACAGGGAATATAAAAATGTTATTTAGAACTTCTGTTCTAGAATGTTTAATACAAAGGAGAGATTGTTGTGCCAGGGAACAAAGTGATCCAATATTCACAAAGCCAGAATTCTCTCACTGCACATTTTGTTTCCAAAACACTAAGGAATACAGTAAGATTTCAAGTCAGGCTAAAGTAGATACTTCTGGAAACAAGAGAGGAGATAACTGAAATCTTTCACAGAGGGGCTGAAATCCTTCCAAGAAAATTTGGTGACTGCGTAGGGAGCATAGGCACACTGGGGCAGCCAGTGTGGATGGTGAGCCGACACACACTCAAATACGTAGAATAGGTACGCGGGGGGTGAGAGGTTAAAGCTGAAGAATATTTCAGTAACATCCAGGGAATGAAGGAGCCTCAAGCACTGTTTAAGAATTAACCCACTGGACCCAAGGTATCAGGCAGCCCAGAGGAGTTTTACTTCCACTGGGATTGTTGCCAAAGGAACAAGCAGTGCTCCTTGAGTTTACAGGGAGAAAACCTGTCTGTAATCTGTAGGTGCATCAGGTCATAAGGAGACATATTTTACCAAGGTGGGAGTTGGGGAACAGCAAGATGGATGACAAGTGACCTCTCTCTCTTGAGTGTTCACCATATCCAAGTGCATTACAGAATGCAGAGCCAAAGACTGAAACCAGGAAAAAAAAAAAAAAACCACTCAGTGCAGCAATACATTGTTCTTTTTTAAAAATAGTTAATTAGTTTCTACTTTTGGATGGAAAAAAAAATCTCATCATTATTCCTTGCTCTCTCCCTCTTTACTGGATTCTAGTTTTCTGGAAGGCAATGCAATATGGCCAGAGATCCTAGGCTTTGAAACCAACCCCACTTAATTGTGGCCCCAATACATTGTGGGATCGATTTCAAATTACTGGACGTCTCTCCAACTCAACTGGAATCCAGATGCCCACTTTTAGCACCTTTGCTACCTCGTAAAGGATAGGTGTAATAACTTGAGAAAAATAGTCAGCACCCACCACACAGGTAATGCCAGCACACAGCATGGTCCTGTGTTCAAGAACCACGCCTTGCCCATTTTTGAACCTTCTATTACACTTGCACACACTATAGCCTCATGTTAAATTTAACAAAATAGTAATGTGTTTTCTTTCATCCAGCTTTTTCTTCTTAATATGTCCTCTGTTTTGCCCCTAACCTCTGTCTGGCACTGTACCAGAATGCTTCAGATTAATCACAATTAACACTCTGCACACCTCCCTGTAAATCTTGACACTTGCGCTCCATGTTTTATTTGATCAATGGCTGCAACCGTGGCAAAATTAAACATGAGATGACCTTACTCACTGGCCCACTGTATCTTCTTTGCCTGGAAGTTCAAGGGGCTCTGGTTAAAATTAAGTATACAAAGGAAATATTTCAAGAGGCAGTAAACAAGAATAGAAGAGAGGAATGGAGATAGAAATAAAGAAATCAAAGTCAAATTCACAGCTCTGTCTTCGAAGTACTGATGTTTGTAAAGCCTCCGCATAATACCAATCATTCATCAAAGAGTTAAACTCATGACAACTAAAACTTCAGTTATCACCAGAAACTGACATAACAGAAATTTTTAGGGTGACCATCCACTCAGTTAAAGCATTACTTTGGATCATTCCTTCTGATATGGTAGATGAGAATGAAGACGGAGCCAGTGACACATGGCTCCCTACAGCCAGTTCCACACCCATGCCTCTTACTTCTCCCGACCCATTTGGGTGAGAAGATACATTCCAGGGCACCTGCATATGAAGTGCACATACCTTCTGAAGTCCTCTCAGAAAGCGAAAGGGAACAAAGTAAAGCACAGTCTGAGCCGTGGCAGTGGGAGAGGACGCCACTGTTCACACAACAAGAGCAACAATGTCCACAGTGCAAAACACACAGGGGAAGGAGCCAAAAGGTGGTTCCAAAAAGGTTGAAGATGAAGCAAGGTGCTGGGGTCCTTCAGGGCCTGAGGGTGCAGCTGCCAGGCACCCTCAGTACTCCAGGTGGCTCCAGCCAGAGTTCCAGGCTTTTCCCTCTTGAATCAAAATAAATAGCAATGCAATCAAAAATGAGCATTCAAGCACAACCAGCAGGGCACCTTACTTAGGTTATGTTGAGAGTAGAGTGGGAGGGCAGGGGCCATGGTGACAAGAGGAGTGCAAAGGAAACAGAAGAAAGGGCTGCATTCTCATGGTACTGTTAAAGAGAGAGAGATAATAATAACACAACTGGATACCAGGCACGTACCTGTGTTGTCCCATTTGATCTTCCTGGCACCCATAACCCTAGAATGTAGCTATTACTAACTCATTTAAAAATTTCATCCAAGATTACTGAACTGTTAGAGATGAGGCCAGGGCAGTGGGGTCAGTCTGACTCCAGAATCTTTTTTTGTAAGCTATCACTCTGCTGATTGTCTATTTGAAACAACCTCACACCGACAGGCCTGCACACAGAGGAGAATTTTACGGTCTGGAGTGGGGAAGGTCAGTCTGACTATGACTCAAACCCTACAGGCTATAAAAGAAAAAACTTGATAAATCTGATTACATGAAAATAAAAGTTTTATGCATGGAAAAAAAAAGCACCATAAACAAAGACAAAAGACAATGACAAATCAGAGGACTTATTTGGAACATAAATCACTGACAAAAAGCTGACGTCCTTAATATATAAGGAATGCCTATAAATCCGTAAGACCCAAGAAAGCCCAAATGGATAGTCAGCTAATAGAAAAAAAATCAAAATAGTCCATAAACACATTAAAAGATATTTTACTCATAATAAAAGAAATGTAGATTAATCATATTAAAACAGTAAACGTTTCTTTCTTCCTTTCTTTCTTTCTTTCTTTCTTTCTTTCTTTCTTTCTTTCTTTCTTTCACAGATTTGCTAATGCCACAGAAAGGGCTCTTTTAATTTAACTGAAAAGTACTAAAAAAGATTCAGGTAATTACCATTCAGCACTTTATTGTTATTCAGAATAAAACTTATGATGGCATATTTGCCCTGCAAATGTCTTATTAAAAAAAAAAAACAGTAAACGTCAAAATGCTTTAATATCCACACAACAGTGAGGCAATAAGGAAAAAGGTGGTCTCAGAAATTACTCAGGAAAGAATAAATGGATTCATCCACTAGGAAGGACAATCCAATACTACCTATCAAACTTATAAATGTACTTACCTTTGACTCAAAATCCCAATTCCAGAATTTCATCCTGCAGATAAACTCATAAGTGTACAAAATGTTGGCTGCGAGAAGCAAATTTTTGCAGCACTGTTTGTACTAACTAAAATTTGTGTAGCAGCTAAACAAAAGGACATTGATAAATAAATTATGGTATATCCTTATAATGGCGTATTATTTAGACATAAAAGAGAAGAGGAAGCTCTTACTATATTGATACAGAACAAGCCCCAAGGTATACTGTTAGGCGAACAAAGCAAATGAAAAATAGTAAGCAGAATATGTCATCACAAATGGAAAAACCAAGCCATAAAATGTCTACATGCATATTTGTGTGATCCCCTGGAAAGTCAGGGAAGAGGCTGGTAGCGGCACTTGATCCTAGGGAGAAGGGAAGAGCTGGGATGCAAGGTCAGGAAGAAGATTAGCTTCTCACTGTCCTGCACACTCTTCATGTCCTTTGTATTTTATAATATGAGCTTGGCAGAGACGCATGTTTGCAATCCCAGGTACTTGGGAGGCCAAGGCAGGAAGACTGCAAGCTCAAGGACAACCTGGGCAAGACGCTGTCTCAAAGTAAAAAATTAAAGAGGTAATTCAGAGGGTTTGCTCCACATGCATGAAGTCCTGGGTTCACTCCCCAGTACTACAGGGAAAATAAAGAGTATCATATGTGCTTATATTACCTATTAAAAGAATAAGTTATGCACATACATACACATTTCTGTACCAGTTCATATTTACACACACATATACATACACATATATATTTACACACACATACACATATCACATATCACATATAAACAAGATCAATTACCAGCAATGGCAAAAGCGACTTCTAGGCCTCAAGGCTGTATGTTAGGCAAAGTGCTTCACAGTTGAAACAAAAGCTCAGTCTCCTCATCCATAAAATGGGAATAATAATCCTATCAAGATTTTGAGGCATAAATGAATGAATATACATAAAGACCTCAGATGAGGGCTAGCACATGGTGAGCAAATACAAATGTTCGTTGAATAAGTGTTTTGGCTGGTCAAGGAAGATGTCTCTGACAAGTGCCACTAAAGGCCATATCTGAAAGATGAGTAGGAAGCAGGGGGAACAGGATGTGCTACTCAGAAGAACTAGAACGTGCAAAGGTCAGAGGGTGGAAGCGCTCTGCTCCAGTGTGCCTGAGGGCAGCCTGAGGAAGTTGGGTGTAGCTGTGAAGGTGAGGAAAAAGCAAGAGGCCTCGCTAAAGCATGGAGCAGTCACAACAGTTTCTCTGGAGTGGGCTGGCAGCCAATAGGGCATTTTAATTTAATTTAATTCCCTAAATTCCAATCAATAGGGAATTCCAATGATTGGACAGGCTTTTCCAGAAAGATTTCTCAGGCCACAGTCTGGAGGACAGGTGGAAGAGAAGGAGAAACTGGGTGGCAGAGTACCCAGTTGGAGATCATTATAGCAACTCAAAGAAGAAACGATGAGGTCATGAACTAAGACTAGAAGTGGACAGTACAAGAAGAAAGTTTGAGAGACACAAAGGAGGTAAAACCAACCAGGTGGTGGTGAGACAGAAAATGAGATCGAAGGTAATTCCAAGTCCTGATTTGGTCAGTTTGGAGAAGAGTGCTATATAATTCCCTGAAGCAAGGAGTTCAGGAGAAGGAACTGGCTGGATGAAGGAGTAAGATCATAGGTTAAATCCTGGATTTGTTGAGGTTCCTATGTCTCATGGGTGATCAGTAGTTAGCCATTGGTGTCTAAACTTCAGATAAAGGACCAAAGCTTGAAATATAGATTTTGGAGGTATCAGACAAGTCTTTAATACTTAAAGTATTTGGACTAAGCAAGAGACTCTGGAGCAGGTATGTATGCATTACCTATGGTGCAGGTGATCCCTGCTTCTTCCCTCCCTCTCTCCTTTTCTGCTTCCCTCTGTCCCTTCTACCTTCCCTTTCTATCTCTCCTCATCTCTTCCTTCCTTACTAAAAATACAACAGAAGTCCTTATAAAATTTCTTTAAGCACATTATGTAAAATAATCCATTTCTGACCAGTCTCAGCTAATCAGTGGCATTGCCTTTATCTTTTTACCAAAAGTACAGCATTCTTTTTGTGTCTCTCTTGATATATAGCAGAAGCCACCAGAAAGTTGTTATGATTGTGTAGGTGCATCTTCACACCACCACGAGCATCCAGAAGACCTTGTTGTCAAGGAGTGTTCTGTGGTTTCTTTACAGCTGACCGTGCTAAGCAAAACCAACCCCCACTTAAAGTTCAGCTACGCAAGAGACCTTCGAAGTAATATTTTTCTTCCAGAAAAAAAAAATCATGTCTAAGCAAGATTTCTGGAACAATTTAGCCAAGTGAGGTCTGAAGCCAGAATTTAAGAGGGCCAGCTTTCTTACTCATTCGCTGCAATGACCTTGACCACCTCTCAGCTGCAGTTTCCTCACCTATAAAATTGGGATTAACTGCTGGTCCATCTCCAAGTCTTCTTCTGGCTCTAAAATTTTTGTATGTTTAGTTTCAGGAAAGGATTGTAATTGGCTTCATGACAGTGTGGAATATTTCAACAATTCAAAACTACCATTAGACATTCAAAGCAATTTCATTTTGAAAATTGATTTCTAAAATGGATAACAGAAATGGTATCATTGTTATTAGTCACAAGGTTGTTGCAATGTCAAGTATATTTATCCCAAAGGGAAATCTCTACTATTACAATGTAGCAGATGTGCTCAGTTTGCAAAGTTTCTATTTTCCAAAGAAGCCATCTCTTTCTGTGGTCTGAAGAAATCACAGGTGGGGACTCACAGGGGACAGAAAATGACAATAAGCTATGGAGTGGTTAGCTATGTAAATGATAGGCTTATATTTTAAAAATATGGGACCGGAAAATCAGCCTACCAAGAAATGGGCAATATATTTTTGCCACTTATGGAGATTTATATGATAATGCAAATAATAGGTCCTATGACTTCTTTCTCATCGGGGTTATAAGATCATTCAAAATGAATTCAGTTATGATAGCAAATCTACAGTCATTAAAAATAGCCACAAGGGATTTTCTTCTAAAGTTTCTCACAAAGAAAAATAGCAAGTAGAAGGCAGACATTTTTATGTAAAAGAACATTTTTTTTTCCTCTCATGCTAGTCAAATTGTGATTTCACTAGAATCTGTGTACTTTTAGTAAATGGCAATGTATTTCAGAAGTTAATGACTTAAAATACTGTGTCTGTGAAGATATAATTGTAATGTACCCTTATAAATCAAAGCCTGATTACATTAATTTGGAATGCATTATTTTGAAAAATAGTTTCAGCTGAAGTCAGATTTTAGTACTATGTTTTTGGTAAACATATAAAGGAGAGTATCAGATATCTTCCCAAATTTGTAGCGTACTCACTGTTAATAACATAGCAATACAGAAATCTGCTATCTAAATTACTAGAAGCCAAATAAATGGAGGGAAGAATGCTGATAAATTCTTACAGTTAGGCTTCCATCTTTGAAATATATATATATATATATGTACATATACACATCTAACTACAAGAAACTATCTTTTTACCTTAAAATACTCATTATATTCAACATCACTTAAAAAAAGAGGACAATTATAAGCTGAGATAGCTATTTTACTTATCATTTTCACAAATATAAAAAAAGCTGATCACTGTTCATACTGCTGTTGAGACTTGTAAACCGTTAACTTCTACCCAGGGCAATTTGACAGAATCAATAAAAATGATGATTTTTGGCCTACTCACATTGGGTTGCAGCAATTTCATTCCAATTCACTGCATCACTGTTCATTTCAGGAAAAATAGGGAATAGCCTAAATATCTTTCTATCAGCAAAGGACTGGATATAAATCATAGAAAAATAATACAAGGTAGCTGTACCAAAGAAAGAGGAAACTCTAACTTACTAATATGCGCTGAATTCCAAAATGTATTTAAAAGATATCTGCAGAATGTATGTTTGCCACCCTGCATAAAAAAGGGAAAAGCATGTCTATATCAATATACATATACCCATGTAAGTATGTACATCTAGGCATAAGTACAAACATATACACAAAACCCTGACAAAATACATTCTGAGAAAGGAAACACGTGTCTAGACAATAGTAGGGAAAAGACTTCACTACACACCTCTTGGAAACTTTTGAACTTCGAACCTTATGAACGTTACTTATTCAAAAATAAATTAACAAGCACGACTAAAAAGTTGTTTATTCGTGCACAATAAGCCCACACACATAAATATTACCTTTTAATAAGAAATTGAAGGACTGTATTTTCCAGTCTGCTGGAGTTCTTATAAAATAATAAATTAAATATAACAGTTTGGAGGAAAAATCAATTAAAGGGACTTAAATCACCATTAACCCCTTCCCCAGATGAATGACAAAGAGACACATGTTCTAATTAACACCAAGTCACATTGTGTAGAAAGCAGTTAGCAATGGAAATGAACAGATGGCAAACACACATATGAGGTGCTGGAGAGCAAGAAAGAAAACTTCATCTGACACTGGAAACTTGAAGCTGCCGAAGGTAATAGCCCTAAGAATGTGGATGAACTCACCTATACAACTTTCTGTAGTTTTTTGGTGATGGGGTTTTGATGTTCTCTCCGTCCCCACAAGGCAAATGCTATTCCAAACCCAGCCTACTTTCTACATATGCAAACACACCCACACACCAACCGTCCAACCACCTTTGGACAAGAGAAAGATTTCCTATCCCCAGGCAATGAATGGCTCAGTTATTTCAAACCAATCTAGCATTTAGTTTCAATAAAAGGTTTTGGGCACCATCTCTGAGTTAGATGTAGTAAGAGCTGACCTGCAGGCTTACACATTAACAACCATTCCTTTTCTTTCCTCTGATACAGAGATTTATGACAGGAGATAGAGAAAGGGGGCAAAGCTCCCAGCAGAGTTGATGAAACCCTCCTATGGTCTATCCAGTAGGTGTCAAGGAGTTCCAGCTTCTGGCTCCTCCTTACTCAAAGGCACACTAGAGAAAGCGGTGGGGAAGAACAGGCTGTTTCCTCTGGTTTTTAAGCTCCTCCCATTTGTAAGCCTTTCTCCATGGAAAGAAGGATGCAACAGGCTGTGGCACTTTTCCTAAAGGAAGCCTTGGCAAGGAACCAGGGACGGACTCCACATGTAGGAGACATCGGCACAGCTGGCGGATGCTCTTTCTCTCTGTCCCCAGTGACGTGGGCTGGGGAGACAGCACATTGCAGACAGGATGCCCTCCCAAGAGTCATGATGCAACCCAGAAAAAAAAAATCTGTTCAAGATCCAAAAGCTCTGGTGTCTGCCAATTGAGAACAACAGGGATCAGAGCAGAATGCTGGGCATCAGAAAAGGGACACTGAATTTATACATTTTTAGCATCAGCAGATACTTAATATTCTCATGTCTTTGGTTTTACTTACACAGAACATTTTTAAATGTACATTCTGTGGTAAGAGTTGGATCAAAACTAAATCTTAGGATAAACATCAAATATAGTTCTTGCTTTCTACGTTAAAAGCATTAAAGTTTCTTTTCGATTTTTGAACTCCAAATAACTATTCAAAAAAAAAGACAGCTATATCAACAACATTTAAGGCTGAGAATTATAAGTACAAATGATTAGTGCAAGTTAAATTTGTGGATTTGAACTGGCATTTTAACTCATGTATTTAGAAGGTATATAGATATGTGCGTTGTATGTATGTTTTGTATATGTTCATGCAGAGCAAATTTATGTATATATTTTATACAAAGCTGTCAGTTTCCATTACATTTATTCAAGGTATTAGAATTCAAACTTAATTCCATTCTCTGTCTGAGACAGCAGACTCCTCTGGATGGAGGGTATTTTTAAATATAAAAACTAATTATGTTATCTCACTGCCTATAAATTCAATTTCTATTTCTGAGGCAGCTTCTGTTGTACGTCTCTTGATAGTCTCCTTGCATTATGGCTTGTTTACAATCTAGTCTAAAAGCACAGGGAAGACAGAGCTCAAACAAGAGTAAGATTCCTAACCTTTTAGGAGGGTTTGGTAACAAAGAAACATTTGTTAACATAATGATATAAGGTATATGCCAAAATCAAGTCCGTTTTCTATGGCAGAATAATGCTTAAATTGTAAATTTTATAGACAAAATGTAAAAGGTATAAGATGAGCACATAAAGAGTGAGCTAATACCAGTCAGAATGCTTTTTCTTAGGTAGATTTTCCAGAAAAATCAATCAAGCGATGCACATGGAAATTACATCATGCAAACTTTTCAGATCAAAACTTGGGTCTTGCTTCGTGTTAGCCTATGTAAGAACTTTCAAGGCCATTAGGGATTGGTCCTCAGGGTACAGACAGATAATACACAACGGACACTCCTTCCTTAGAAGCTCTCCTGGCTTAAAGAGAGCCATTCACAAAGATGTCAAGGAAAGCAAACCAGCAACTACAGTTTGTGCTTACCAGCTGGGGTGGTGAAGGTCAAAGGCATAGCAAATATTTGCAAATCATACATTTGGTAAGGTGATTAATATACAAAACATATAAGGAACCCAAACAACTCAACAGCAAGAAAAGCACTCAATTAAGCTAAGATAATGGAAGCAACCCCAACTATTCATTAAAAAAATGGATATAGAAAATGTGGAGATATATATATATATATATATACACACACACACACATACAGTGCAACAATACACAACTTTTGAAAAGAAGAAAATACTGTCATTTGTGACAACATGGATACAACTGGAATATATTATGCTAAGAGAAACAAGCCAGGCACAGAAACTCAAATACTATATAATTTCACTTATATGTGGAATCTAAAAGTTGACCTCATAGAAACAGGTGGAAAAAGGTAGTTATCAGGGCTGGGCATGTAGCTCAGTGGCAGAGCAAATTCTTAGCATTTATGAGGTCCTTGGTTCATCTCTAGCAAAACACACATACACACACACACACACACACACACACACACACACACAGAGTGATTACTAGAAGCTGGGGATAGGGAATGCAAATACACTGATAAAAGGGCACAAACTCTCAAGCTAGATAGAGTAAATTTTAGTGATCTATTGCTCTGTATGGTACCCACAGTTAGAGTAATGTGCTGTATATCTCAAAATTACTGAAAGAAAAGATTTTTGGCATTCTCATGACCAAAAAACATTGGCGAGGTGACAAATTTGCTTAATTAGCTCAATTCAATCTTTCTATAATGTATAGATAGATTAAAATATCACTCTGGACCATACAAATAGAGTATACACAATTATTTTTCAATTACAATGAGTATACACAACTATTATTTTTCAATTAAAAATGAATAAAATATAAATAAAAATTAAAACAGCCTGTCCTTAAAAACAAAATTCCTCTACTACGTTCTACTCTCCCAGAGTTAGTCATAGGACTTCAGACTTTCTGAAGTCTGAAGAACTTCAGAAAATCTCTGATCAGAGGTCTACCCTTTGATTGCTAGCTCACAGACCAACTGACTGTGCAAACTGTGATGTTTTCTTTTAACTCTTTAGGCCTCGTTCTTCTTATCTATGAAATGAACAGGTTGAACAGGTGATGCTGAGATGCCTTCCAGCTCTAACTATCCGTGGCACACAATCAAAGGCATGGCTACGCCCCCTAAGCCTGACCCCATCCGCTGCCCGGGCCTGTGCCTGCCTCATCTCTCCTAAACCTCATGTCTACATTGATTTCTGGACCCAATAGATAACGGCAAATGAAGACCTGAGACCTTTTTCATCAAGATGCTTCCTGTTTCTTGGTTTTGTAAGTATCTCAGGTCAAATGAATAGTAAAAACAGAATATAAGAATGAACTAGGACTACTTGAAATGAGATTCCTGAAAAGGAAAGAAAAAGCTGTTTTTGGAAACCTCAGACGTTTTCTCTCAACCAGGGATCAAGGGAACTGTTTTTACATTCTACTTCCTCAATCCTCATTCTTGAGGCTCTGATTCTTATTTCCCATCTGCCTGGAGATAAGGAAGGAGGGAAAGATTGTTTTCCCCTCCTGACTTGGATCGCTCCTACATACTTTCAGTTTCATAGGCTGGTTTCTGAGACTTCCTGGGAAACTTATTTTAGCCCCATGTACCAAGAGAGTTGATCTTTAAATGACACTTCCCACACTGGACAGGCACAAAGCTCCACATTTGAACTTGCCTCACCCTTATTTCTGAACCAAATGGAACTGCAGGGTGACAAGTTTTCTTTCACCTGCCACTTATGAGCCCAGGCCCCGAGGGTGGAGCTTGCACTGATCTTGTCTTCAACCCCATCACCTGCCAAAGGAAGAAACTTTCAGGTACTTGGCTAAACCTATGCATTTTTGATCAAAAAATATGTCCTTTTAAGCAGAAAGTTTTAAGTCCAGCTATGCCCATACTGTAGAGACAAATAAGCACTACTGTGCTGTATCATGCCTAAGGACACGTAGATTCCTAATTTTGTGTGTGGCCTCTGACGAAGTACTTTTTTGACCACTATGGCGTACCTAGTCTCTATTTTGCTCTGATATCCTTTCATATAGAAGAACTGGGAAACAATTTTTGATCACCAAATTTGGTGTTACCCAAAGACCAATGAGTTACTGAGGCCACATTAAACAAGGTAGGACTGAATTAAAACACACACATGCAGCAATAACAATTCCTTTTCATCCCACCACATCTGTATCTAGCCACAGCAAGATCCAGTGACACTTTCCTCTTCACTCCTAAACAGTAGCTACAGGGTAGAGAACTCGGAACGTGCATGTCCATTCTGGTGTTAGACACCTGACTCACTCTTCCTTTCCTCCTTCCTTCCTTGTTTCCTTCCTTCCTTCCCTCTTTCCATCCATCATTCTTTCCTTTCCTTCTTTGGCAAGGTCTCGTTATACAGCCTTCAATTCGCAATCTTCCTGTCTCAGCCTCCTGAGTGCTGGTAGCCCTCACCTTTTTTTTTAAGCACATTTGGAAACTATTGTTTCAGGACCCACCGAGCTTCACTGTTGTCAAAAAATAAAGGATTTGCTTAAGTCATTTCATATGTAAACTTGCCTAGCTTCAAAGTGGCATGCACACTACCTTACGTGTAGTTTTCTTTTTTATTGTTTGCAGTTTCCAGTTCAGGATTTATCCAATTATCTATCAGTTGTCTGGAAGGTCTGGCATAGGGGATTCCAGTTACAGGAAATGCTTCTGCCGTCACCGGCCCTGCAGGCGCAAAGCCCCCCGAGCAGATGGCGGCAGCTCTAACAGGGGTGCGGGCCCGTTAGAAAGGGTTACACTCCAAGAGAGAGGGAGGCCTCCTGGCGACATAATCTAAGTGTGAAGTTTAACTGCAAAACTGCTTCTAACTTTGTACGGATCTGTTAATTTATTACAGGAAGGGGAGTAAAAAAGGATGGGAGAGGCTGAAACCTGCTTAAGGTGACAGCCAGCAACTGTGTTTGTCAGGGTGTGGGGCACAGTCAAAGGACACCACAGGGATGCCCCACCATCAGGAAGCCCTTTGTAGGCTGATTCCACTGCCTCTGAGGCAGACAGACAGACCTCTGGGTGAGTCTAAACTCAGGACAGGCAGAGAAGTCCAATGCCAACTGCTCACCTTTGGAGACCGGGTCTTCACAGAAGGACACAAAAACCTCAGTGTCTACTTTATCTCATTCGCAGACAGCAGATCCCTTTAAAACCTAAGTCAGATCACCTTATTTTCCTGCTGTTAACTGAACCCTGGCTTCCCATCTCACATAAAACAAATTCCTAAATCTTTCCAAGAGTTTTCTAGTTCCTACAGTGGGTCTCTATGGGGATAGAACCTCCCCAAGGACATTCTAGAAACCTGTGAGGGTTGCTTTGATAGTCATACAATAACTGCAGTCATCAGTGGTATTTAGGGGATAGGAACTATTCAATTTGGACAATCTGAAATGCAGGGCATCCCCTGGAAATGGCTTCAGTGACAAACCTAATCCAATTTACATGTTAGCACAAAGGGTGTTGCTCCTTGATTTCCTAAGAACTCACTAAGTGAGATCCTGTGTCAAAATGAAATTTTAAAAGAGGCAGAGAGATATCTCAGGGGTGGAGGACTTGCCTAGCATATGTGAAGCCCTAGGATCAATGGTCAGTACTGTAGAGAGGGAGACAGAAAGAGATGACACAGTTCAAAAATGGGCAAGAGCCATGAATAGGCACATCATAAACAGGATAATCAACCAACATATTAAAAGACTATTAGTATCCATAAGTAGTAATCAGAAAAATGCAAATTAAACTCATAGTGTAATACAAATGTGAACACACCAGAATGGTTACAATTAAAGCCACTAATAATTTTAAATTTGGAGACTATGCAAAACAGGAATTCTCATGCACTGCCAGTGATAATATAAACTGATTAACAACCTCTTTGGAAAACTGACTTTCATTTACAATAATCTCAATACTTGGCATTACCAACAGAAATGTATGTATTGAACACCAGAAGATAGGTGCAATAACATGTTTAGCAGCATTATATATGACAGTTAACAGGATGGAGAAATACGTTGGGTAAAGTTTTATGACAGAATTCAACAAGGAAAATGAAAAAAATTTAGCTTAACTAAATTTCAGAAATTTAACTATGAGCAAAAGATATCATACACACAAAGTATACATACTCTAATCTATATAAAGTTAAATCATAAGCAAAACTGGTTTAAATCATTTAGTGATACGTGCTTAGGGAACGAAATATAAAGAAAAACAAGAAATTACTATCATAGAAGTTAGTATAAATTTTCCTTTTGATGAAGGCAGGAGGCTGTGATTGTCAAGAGAGATACAGTTTCTGGAAAGCTGGACATGTTCTGCTTCTTTTACCTGAATGATGGTTACAGAGTATTTAATTTGCTCAGATGATTACTTATTATTTATAATGTTATGGTATATTTATTATACAGTATTTATAAAAATATTTAGTAAAGTAAAATCATAAATCTAGAAGGTAGAATAATATCTGCACACGGAACTGCATTAAATCATAGGCTTTGGAGTAAGAAACACTTGAGTTCCATTTCAGCAATTTACTGACTAGCTCAGTCATTTACTGACTGTGTCACCCTGAATAAGTCATTTGAACTCTCAAAGCCTCAGCTTACACATCTGTCAAACGACATGATAATATCCACTTCTCAGATGGACTAAGATTCTGTACATAACGCACTTAGTAGAACATACATTTCTGGCACATTGGAAGGCTCAAGAAATTTTAGCATTTGCAAATCATACATCTAGGGGCTTAATATCCACAGTAAGTAAAGAACTTGTATAATTTAACAACAACAACAAAACAAGGTGATTTTCAAAAGAGCAAAGAACTTGAATAGGCTGGGGATTTAGCTCAGTGGTTAGAGTGCTTGCCTAGCATGCACAAGGTCCTGAGTTCGATGCCCAGCACACATACAAAAAAAAGAACTTGAATAAATATCTCTCTAAAAAAAGACAAACGAATCGCCAATAAGGACATAAAGAGATGCTCAACATCAATACTAACTAGGAAATACAACTCAAAATCACCATGAGATGCCATTTCACAGCCATTAGGATGGCTACCATCAAAAAACAAGGTAACAAGGGTTGGTAAGTGCTATGGTTTGTGTCTAGATGTCCCCCCAAAGCCTCATGTGGTACGAGGTAGTTGGATCTAGAGTGTGTGATTCCTAAATTAGTCCACTGATCGGTTTGGTATGGTTCTGCTGGGATCAAGGACGTGACGCTAGGATTAAAGGTATTAGGATTAAGGGTGGGAGTACTGGCCACTCTAAAGCCAGGTAGCCTGGATAAAATATAAAATACAGGAAGAAGCTGGTTAGCCCCCTTGCTTGCATCCCTTGCTTACCTGGCTGCCTTCTGCCTGTCTGCCATGCCACCCTGCCTCGGACCCAGCTGACAGTGGACTGAAACCTCTACAAACTTTGAGCCAAATAAACCTTTCTTCCCCTAACTTTGGGTGTCTGGTATTTTGTCTCAGCAATGAGAGAAAAGTAACTAAGACAGTAAGGAAGTACAGAAACTGAAACCCTTGTGTACTGCTGATGAGAATGTAAAATGGTGCAGCTGCTATGGAAAACAGTATGATGGTTCCTCAAAAACTTAAAAATAGCATTACCATATGATCCAGAAATTCTAGTTCTGGGTATGTAACAAAAAGAATAGAAAGCAGGACTCAAACAGATTTTGTACACCATTCATAGTAGCTACTCACAAAAACCAAAAGGTGGAAGAAACTCAAGTGTTCTTAGATGAATGAATGAATAAACAACATGCAGTATATTTATAAAATGGAATATTATTCAGCATTTAAGGAAGGAAATTATTACGCTTGCCACAATGTGGATGAACCTGTTGTTGTTGTCGTTGTTGATGCTGGGGACTGAACCCAGGTCTTTGTACTGAGCTACACCCTCAGCCCTTCCTCCTTCCCTCCCTTCCTTCCTTCCTTCTTTCCATTTTTTCATGCATTTGTTTGTTTATTTGTTTGAGACAGGGTCTCATGAAATTGCTAAATTGTGCAGACTGGGCTTGAATTTGTGATCCTCCTGCCTCAGCCTCCCAAGTGCTATGATTACATGCCTGCACCAATAGTCCTGGCTACAACATGGATGAACTTCGAAAACATTATACTAAGCAAAATAAGCCAAGTCACAAGCGTGATCCACTTACATGAAGTACCTAGAGTAACTAAATTCATAGAGACACAAAGCAGAACGGTGTTTGCCAGAAGCCAGGTGGATGGAGAGTTAGTGTTGAATTTCTTAATAGGTGTTCAACTTGTTTGGAAAGACAAAAAAAATCTGTAGTTGGATGGTAGTGATCATTTTACAACAGTGTGAATGTACCCAATGCCACTGAACCACATACATGTAAAAAGGTTTAAAATTGTATATTTTGTTATGTATTTTACCACAAGTTTTAAAATACTTTAAAAATGGTAGCAATTATTATTGTAAAGTCACCTCCACAAACCAGAGAAGTGAATTATAGCAAGTTCAGAGTAGGAAGAAGATAGCATGTCCACTGTAAGATGATAATTTGTTTGCTGCTGGTAGCTTTCATCATTGTCATCATCACTGTAGTACCCAATACTTCATTAACAATTTCCCTAAGTTATCTCATCTTTCAAAATACATTCTTTGGTGCTGGGGATCGAACTCTGGGCCTTGCCCTTGCTAGGCAAGAGCTCTACCACTGAGCTAAATCTCTAACCCCTTAAAATACATTCTTATGGTAAAGACTACACTAAAATTCGTTAATAGCAGTAACTAATTTATCAAACTCACTTAGTATTTGTAATTTGACTATAGCCCATAGCCCTTGTGAGCCAAGGTGAGCCTAATGCCGAGCAGGTAAATTAAAGATTATAGATGATTAAAAGGCATTAATATTAACCTGACTCAAAAATTCATTTAACTCAGGGCTGATATCTCAAGTTCTTGACAGGTATAATTAAGAATGTTAAGCCACAGGTCACCCTTTGATGATGTTTAAACTGCAATTCTAATTGTCTTTAACCTGTATTTCCAATCCACAGGCTCCAACCAGTAGTTATTTCTCTACTTGCTGAAGAATTAGAATTTACCCTCAAAGTTTATCAGAACTGATTGCGCTTCAAAAACTCATTTGCATATAACTGTCTGCAATAGCCTTTAAAATGACCTGCCCAAACTTCTAGTTTAGCCCATGGATTCTGCAATAAAGAAAACTGACTTCATTCATTTTTCTTTCCTCACTTCTGAATGTCCAATTTGTGAAGTACATCGCTGAAACAGAAATCTTATTTTCCAGGTTAGCTTTAATAAACATCTAAATAGTATTTCAAATGTCATTACAAATTTTACTTACTCAAAACACCCAAGAATCAGCAGTATGCCTCTTCTATACTCTACTAATGACTTCTGTGAAAGCACTGAATTTTTGTGATCATCCAAAGTGAGACCATGAATGTCAAAACATAGGCCCTGGCTCAGGAAAAACGCTTAATAAATGGTACTGAAAAATATAATAATAGTATGAGTTGAAAGTATGTGATCTAAGTAAGCTAAATTTATTATCCCATTTTAGATGAACAGATTTGAGAACATTCAGTGATCCCATTCCATTTTGTAAATTACTAAGCAGTACCGATTCAAAAACCCTTCTGAAACTCAATTCTCAGGCATTTGGCTTTTGTTCCTGGGATTTCCACTGCTTTAGAGAATCCGGCTTTAATGGCTCCTTTCTGAGAAATCCTCTGTCGGTTCTGAGAAGTACTTTTATTGAATGCTCCATTTAACTTCATTTTGCAATTAACGAAACTTTCAAGACACATTTCCCTTCCCCTTAAAAAAAATTCTAGTTATTTTTCTTGGGTAATTAGGAGCAGAAAACTACTCCCACGGAACTAAAGGCAATAAATATGGCAACAAAAGTACCAAATGCCAAAACAAATGTCATTTGCAGAATCCTAAAAAGCCCATCTTTCAGAATTAAAGACATTTCGTGTATGTCACCGCTAAGGGTCTTTGGTCACTATCTATCAAATGGATCACTTTCTGATTCCACTAAAATTCAACCAATAGTAAAGCTTTTCGAGTTTTCAATCTTCCTTGACAAAAACACTTAACCTTTTCCAGTCTGGGAGATAGATTCTTTCCTGCCTGTGAAACGCTATCAATCTGGTAATAAAACAAACCACCAATTTAGTTACTTTTTTTTTTAACCTAAAAATGTTTGTGTGGTTAACTGAGTACAAATGTACCCTATGCTCATCTCTTTAAGTTTTAAGCAAATAATCACTTAACATTATCAACCAGAAATAATCCTCTTCCCATGAGGTATGAATCTCAACCTAGAAGAAAAGCATCCAGAAAAGTGCAGCTTATGGAGATATGTTGAATTTCTAAATCTCTTTGCACTGTGCAGTGAAGACCTAGTTAAATCTCTTTTTCAGTCACTCTCATGCACAATCCCAGAATTTTCAGTTCAGTTATATTCCTCCTAAGGCACAGGCACCTCTGATAATGTGTACAACACCAAGTTTTGCTTCAGAAAAAGCAAAGAGATTCAAATATGAGAATAAACTACTCTTGGAGAATTCTCTACACTTCCCCATTTTAGATAGATCAAGAGAATTTTTTAAATAAGCTTGGCATTTATTTCCTATTCCAATGGAAAATCTGATTTCAGACTCTACATGACAAAAAGAAATCTTAATTTTCATGGCAATCAGAATCCAGTGCAACAAGTCACTACAAAGGGTACCAACACGCATTCCGTTGAGCACTTTAATGAATGTGATGTTGGCTGCTTTGACCTGGGGAAGCTTTTGGGAACTTTGAAAAATACTGATTCCCTCTCCAAAATATTCTGATTAACCTGGTTTGAGATGTGGTGTGTGCACTGAAATTTGTAACCATTGTCTGCTGAATATATTGAAAACTTTGGAGGCAGAAGAATGAAGACAGGACTGAATTGAAGCTCACCACCAGCCACTCTTTCCTGGAGAACTAAGGTGGGGTGCTTCAAGTCGATACTGCCCGGATCCAACCGTACCTAGTGTGAACAGACATGCTGAAGGTGCTGACAAAATGTGCTTCTTATGGGCGTGCCCTGTGCCAGGTGCTTCAGTGATGGCAGGACACGGCAGCCCACAGGGCCTCTGCAGTATGCATGCGGCAATACTTAAGTGTTGCCAGAGTTCAACAGGGAAATTCAAACAAGCTAATTATTTTTGATGTTTAAATTAAAAGGGCGAGTACCTCCAAATCCATGGCCCAAGCACATAAAATTTCAGAGAAGCAGATCTTACTTTAAAATGGCAGGAGAGCATCCTGAGTACATTTTTGGCTGCAGTGTATGGGGGAGGGGCTGTAATTTTTACTCAAAACTACCTTCCCTAGGCCAGGGTCAGGCCTACACAGCCCTGTTTACACAGTGTGAACTGCAGAAAACCACAAAGGCTGGCTCCCACCAGACTACCAGCACTACTGACACCACGAAAAAAGGGAAAGGGGAGCCAGGCATGGAAGGCTTCAAACTTCTTGCTGCCAAAGGGAACAGAGCGTCCCAGGAAGAGGTCATCCAGTTGGGGCTCCGGCCCACAGCTGCTCACCTGCAGCTGCAGAAGGACAGAACAGGGCTCACATGAAGCAGCGCGAAGGAAAGGAGCTGGAACGGGAAAATAAAGATCCTCCGAGAACTTCTCACTCATCCAGCAGGACTGTGTGCTCAGCTCCCCTGGCAAGGAATGATGGCTTGTTGCTCCCTGCTGAAGACCACCGCCCAGAGGAAGGATGGGGGAAGAGGAATGGCAGTGGGGACTCTGGCCTTGAGGCTTCGCTCTCCGGCAAACCTGTCTCTGTGCTACTGTAGGAGACGAAGGGCCTGAGAACGCTCCCGATGTCTCAAGGACACACAGCTTTCACTGGAGCTGCACCTGGAGAAGGAGGCAGCTGCAGGCTGCAGCCTCCCCACACTCTTGAGATAAGAGAACATATGCAAATACAAGATGGGTAATTGCTTGTGAGGTACTGGGTGGGAGGCACGTTCTAGAGGCCTGTGCGGGCCACCACAATTCGAACATATGTCAGCCATGTGGCACAGCTCTTACACAAAAACAGAATCTTGAGTTTGGATTTCACAAACAGGCCCATCTGCTTTCCTCTCAGCACACGAACTATCTGATGGTTATGGAAGAGCAGGGTGGAGCAGGGCCCACGTGTCTCACCCCCAACCAGGTCATCCTTCCCCTACTTTCTCTACCAGCAGCCTGCCAGGTTTTCAATTCCCTCAATTCTCCTGGACTTACCTGGACTGTGTCCTAATCTTGTGTGCATAAAAGCGTCACCTGAAGAGCTTTGACCATGTGACAGCTGTTTGGAAACAAATGTCTGATGCATTCACAAGTGCAGGAAACCTGTAAGAGTAAAACCTGACCCACAGCCAGAATGCTATTTGTAGCCATGATATAAAAGAAATACTTTAGTGTTCCTTTCGTTATTCTCAAACTTGCTGTGATTACTGAGAAATTAACTTCATTTCATCAAATACGAATTGAACACCTTTTACAGGAGAGGATATAGATATACATGAATTATAATGATACAAAATTTATTGTGCTTTATAGAGACACAAAAAGAACGTAAAGAACAAGTTAGTTTGACTGAAGAGGAACAGGAGGCAAGAGTGTTCAACAAGGGAGCTGAAAGCAACTGGAACATGAGATTTGGGTGGGGCTAAGGTGGTATGGGGAGTGGGAAGAGAACAGAGCATTAAAGGGAGGTAACCTGGAAGGCAGAGGAGTGCCCGCCATGAAGGCTAACCCAGGACACCCCTATATACTGACCAAAGATTTAGGATTTAGGGCAATTTTCAGGTGAGGAGCACAATGTCAGAGAGAAGATGGTGATGGTATAGGATGATGGGTCAACATTTCCTTAGTTTCCAAACTCTGCCAGGCAAAGAACCAGCTGCCAACTAATGATGTCCCCATGAAGATACCCCATGAAGAATATGTTTCCATTCCCACTGTAGGTCTAGGTCTCCCACTGAAAAGACACCCCATACATCATATGTCTACACTATATGTTTCTGAGGCCACTGGTGAAGGATAAACTACCACATTTCATAGCAACCCTCTATATCTTCTACAGACATCTTTCCCCCTCTCACTTTGTTTTCTCTCCTATCCCTTCCTGAAACTTTTTTCTTCACAATATTCCTAGGTTACCATTTCCTTCTCAGAATGAATTACTGCTTTTCTGGTCTCCCTCTGAGTCACCTCAGTAAGAGAAGGGATCCTCTTCAGGAATTAACTTCCTTAGAAAACACAAGATGTAAACAAAATATGGTCAATGTTTAAATTTTTAAAATTTTCTAAAATAAAACATTGTTGTTAACACCCCTCAGGGTACCCCCGCCCACTTCTAACACTTATCCCATCATTCTTGCCACTTTTTGAAGCAGTTCAGGAAGTCCTCTTTCGAGTCTTCAGTTATGCAGTCACTGGTACCTTGTGTTCTGAATCAACTCAAAACGTTTACCTTTCATGGTCATTTTGACTTTGGGGAGGAGTGAGAAGTCACACTGGGCCAGACCCCGGTGAATAAAGTGGTTGAGGACACACTGTAATGTTTTCATTTGACAGAAATCACTGCAAATGTAAACTACAAACTGATTTAAAGGGGCAAAAACAACTGGAAAAGTGTGTTCAAAGTGAAAGGCGTATTGGGAGGGGGATTACTACAATGTGTCTTTTACTGTAACAGTTTTTTATTTAAAAATTCATTCACCATATTAGAATTCTGCATGCTCATGATTTTATACTCTTGGTAGATCATTCATTAACGAAACTGGAGCTCAGAAAAATTACATATTTCCCAAGGTCTACAACAGAGAAGTGTTTTAGGAAGACACTATGGGGTGACAAGGAGGATCCCTAGGCTAGGAACAGGTGGCCCAAAAAAAGGAGACCAATCTTCATCCTGTTGGCAAGTGCAAAGCTCTAGGGATGGAGAAAAGATCAGTGGCTTCCAGGTGCTAAGGACAGGCCACGTTTGGAATACAAAGGAACAGCAGAAGGAAAATTTTCAGGAGGGAGGGGCCTGTTGTATATCCTGATTACAGGAGTGTTTATGTCTCAATACATCTATCAAATCTCACAAAAACTGTACACAAAAATAGTGAATTTTACTGTACATATTTAAAAATAAATTTTATAAAAGAACAGTGAGACCAGTTGGGAGATTACAGAACAGTCAAGAAGTAATGAGAGGTTAATCTAACAGTAGCAGGAGAACAAAAAACAAAAAAAACAGTGACAGAGATTTCAGAAGTGGGATTCAAGAGGGAGGCAAACAAGGTAAAGAAGTATGACCTACAGATTCTCAGGGCCAGAAAACACCTTTCAAGTCATACAGGAAAGCTCTATCACACAGGGAGAAAACTGGGTTGAAAATTATTTAAGGGCTCCAGGCATTATCTGGGTGGATGGCGATGTCATTAGCCAGGCCAAGCATACAAGGAAGAACAGAACCAAGGAGGAAGTTGGTGAGTTCACTCTTGGATATTTTGAATTTGGAACATTTATGTCACCAAGATTTCTTTTTTTAGTCTTCAGGAATTTGAAAACAAAATGGTTGGGTTTTGGCAGTGAAAGCAGTATCTTTCCACAAACATGGTTTCACTGAAGCTAAAATAAAAAAGAACTTATGACTCCTGATTCGTAGGTGAAGATGGCACATTAGATTATTGTGAGTAGTTTTTGTTTTCTGACTGACAATTATTCAATATCACAAAGAGTCAATGACAGTGATTCAATAAAGATTTCAGGAATAGTCTCCATTAATGCACTTGCCATTAATTCTATCATAGCTTCATGGACCTAGACAACAAAGCCTTTTCTTCCTTATCAATAATAAAATAAGACAAACTTTGAAAAGCAGGTGTTTTCCTTTCTTATTAATTCTGGGTTATAATCCAATACCATGTTTTTATTTTTGTTTTATGATAGGTAGTAAATAAGCAAGGGAAGATGGGCATTGCTGTTTATTAGCAAAAATTTCCATGTAGCATATAAAGTTGAAATCACAAGAGTCTGTCAATATTTCAAAGCAATTTGGAAAATTACTTAGCAGTCAGGGAGGGAAAAAGAGTACCGTTTTCAACACTCTCAGAATTTTGGGATATTTAACCCATTTTATGAACCAGAACCTCAAAGTTAAACTACCAAGCAGGCGTAATGCTCTTGGCAGCCAAGTTCAATCATAGAATAAGAAAGACAAAACATTTAAAATAACTGCCTGCTGTTTCTTCATGTGCTGGGTGGGGTGAATGTGAAAATGTTGGGACTTGGGAAGATGCAAAATGTGCACCTCTGTTGGGGGTCCTGTTCTGCACACTGATGAGTTCACATGGCTGGCACAGTGCCTGGCACACACAGGCTCTCAATATACAATTGCTGGATAAATGTATGAGCTACGAGAGAAATGAACAAGTGTTCTTAAAGTAAAAGATGACAAAGCCATTATACTTTGTTCATCCATTCACTAGGCAAATGTCACCGAGTGCTTAGTAGAATGCTATCATGAGATCTTTTTTTATTGTTTTTAGTTATGGTGTCAGATATACAAATGCAGAAGGCACAACCCTGAAGCACAATACTTATATCTATGAAAGGAATAAAGGGAATTATAGCAACTTTGTGCATCAATGAAGTATCAAAGAAGATGTCTGGCAAATTGCCAGGGAGGTAAAAATTTAGAGGACAGTGGGGTCACGCCCTTAATTTCACCCAGGAGGGGCCTTAAAGGATAGGAGGGATTTTAGAAAATTTGGATGGAAGCAGAGCACACTGAGATGTAAAAGCAGCAGGAAAAAGATCCTCACAGCAGAGAGGACACGGTGGGTTCAGAGAACACTCACATTGCTATGGAGGAGCAGGGAATGATGCTGACCCCATTTAAAACAGAAGACTAAAAGGGAGTGTGAGCAGCAGGCCAAAGCAAATGAAGACTACTTTGTGGGACAGGAGGAGTGACTTTTTTTTTGGTAAATCAGGGAAAATTTTTAATCAAATTTGTAGAAAGCAAAGATAAACCAGAATAGAGAAAGAAATCAGAGCAGATTAATGAAGCCACCAAAGTTAGAGTTAAGAAGAGCAGTGGCAAGAAGAGGCTGAGAGGAATCAAGAGGCGCCAGCAGGGCAAAGCTGTAAGAACGGGCTCTGAGTCTCAGTGATCAGGATAATGACAGTAACATGACAAGAAACTGTTAAATTCAAGAACGGCTTTGGAGGGCTGATGATGAGTTTAGCCCTGAACTAAATATTTTGACTACATGTTTAACTGGAGCTGCCAGTAAGAGGTCCAGATAGAAAGGGTCATCGTCAAACTAGAAAGTGTCCAAATACGAATTTAGGAATCAGCTGCAATTAAGGGACAATGAAGCTGCAGGGATGGAGGAGATAACTCACAAGAGTCAGAAAAAAAGGAAGAGGGAGGGATGAGTCAGGATAAATAGTATTCAGAGCCCTTCCAAACCATTAACACAACATAAAAATAGAAATGAGGACAAGCTTTGTTCCCATATTTTTCAATGTAAAAAAGAATTGCTAAAACTAGTTTTTAAGCTTGAGAGAAAGAAAATACCTCAACACCTCATTCATAATAAGGGTAATAGCAGTAATCCCATATGACAAAATGAAGGAGAAACTCCACCGCACTTGAAGGAGACAGCATGAGGGCAATATAGCCCTGCCTCGCACAGATCTCCTTCCCTAAACTGAGTTCATGCTTCACTCAGCAAGAAAAAACAACCAAGGGCTTCAACAAGTACTGCTATTTGGTAGAAGGCAATGGAAAAGAATAACCTAATTCATTTAATCTGAAATCACCACAGATATAAAAACAAGAGAAGATATGAGCACTGTGTAGGAGGAATGTTTCCTACTCCCACCCTCATCCCACCGGCTCTTTCCCAGGTCATTATCAACACATTTCAAAAGTCTCTGAGATGTAGATAAAGCCCCTCCACATCTGCAAACTCCTCCACAGCAGAGTGATCTTCTCAACCCAAATCTTCCCACCTTTGCATGGAACAAAAGCTCAACTTAGACACTCGGCACCCACAGCTGTTTTCCACGAATAGAAAGAACACAACCAGCCCTACTGGCTCTTTGAAGGTACACCATCCTTTTCCTGTGGCCTGATTTAGCTGCAAACTGAAAAGTGCAAAAAAGCAAAAAATGGATACTGTTTTCACAAAAGTTATTACTTAGCAAGAAGAAGCTGATTTTGTCCCAACATCAAATTCTTGAGATGTGTGTGTTTGGCTTTCGTTCTTCTGTTTGTTGAAAAAAATCTTTATATTGTTTCCCAAGATGGATTGTTCTTTTGACTGAGAAGATCGAAATTTATGGTCACAAAAAAAAAAAAAACCCAGAAAACATTTTTCAAAAAGTTATGACTCTTGGGGCTGGGGATTGAGCTCAAGTGGTAGAGCCCTGCCTAGCAAGCACAAGGCCCTGAGTTTGATCCCCAACACCACCAACCCCCAAAACAGAAAAAGTTGACTCACAGCAAAGAGTCACAATACATTGCATATGGAAACATTACCTAGTTGGACATCTACCCTCACATATGGCTCTTCAGCAGGCCATCATTATCACTGGAAACCAGTTCTCATTAAATGTCAACTGATCACAGCCCTGCTCTTGAAAATATTCAGAGAACGTTAAATGAAGAGATCTCCCATCTTCCAGGAGTTTACAATTTAAACAGAGAGGCAATAATCCAATCTGTGAAAGCACATTTTAAAGAGTACAGAGGTAAAGCAAATTGCCTCAAATTACTTAGTTCAGTTGGAACTATTTTTGTCACACTATCAAACGAGGACCTGGAGTACTCGAGTATAAAACAGAAATGTGCTGAAAGAAATTTTTAGAAGCTTTTCTTTCTCATCTCAGAAAGGTAGAAGACAACCTTACCAAAATAGCCACAGAACGGAGCCATGTCTCTTCATTCTAGTCTATGAATCCTAAATGAAGAAATAAAAGCCTAGAAGACAGCTTAGGGAAATGAAAGAATCGCATGGAAAGGAAGTTCAAGGGTCCAAGAAAGTTAGAATCTCTCTTTAGAGTGCTGAACTCACTGAGAGCTTTGTAACAGGAAGAAGGACCAATGACATGGATGAACCAGACAGATGGCAATGAATCAAGCATGGATGAGACCTCGTGAACCACTTAACAGATGAACTACAGTTGATCTGGTAGGTTGATCTCTACCAGGTATGTTTATAATGCCTTAGAAACCTACAAAATAGTCATTGGCTTTCAGGAAAATGCTAGAAGGACTCATCATAACCCTCCCTCCATCGCCAATCATGCCGAATTTGTAAAAAGCTCGGTATGCTTGGCATTCTTACTATAGGTACCAGCTTGCCTGGGACTGTCCTGTTTTACCTGGATATGTCAGTACGATGATAAGAGAAAGCTTTCCTTCCGAACTGTGCTGTATGTTCATAAATATTCCAGACTTTTTACACTGCACTTCCACGTGTGGGAGTCACATTCTGAAAATAAAGTGCAAAACTTGTACCCAGAAGCAAAGGGATCAATGTCTGACACCAACCAGGGGCTCAGCAAATGGACAGCAAATGAAAGTCTCTGAAAGGCAGTGATGAAAGAACCATTTTCCCCAGTGCTTGAGTGAATGGTTCTTCAGTCATGAGACACAACCCCGAGGAAGAGTTTAAGAGTTCTACTCGATTCTGGGGATGGGAGGGTGCGGGAGAGAAGTGTCAGGAAAGGTTTGTGCTGCACCAACACACCAAGGAAAGCATCCTCAGACTCCCAGACCTGGGAAAGGAGCGTGGGGTTCTCTGGCAGATGCGGTAAGCATACAGGCCTGCAGATGGAAGAAGGTATTTGAGTCTGGGCCTTCTTCCTCCCACTGCAGGTGACCAGCGGCCTTAGCAAAAGCTGTCACCCCACCGCCTGGTGGCTACAGGACCCTCCCTTTGGCTGGTGGATGTGGCCTGAGAGGGCGGTTCCAAGGAGCAGGCCAGACACCCGGCCTTGCGCAACACGCGGTTACCCAGTGCTCCAGCCCAGCAGGCCCAGCCAGGGCGACAATGCCTCACCTCCCTAACGCAAGACAAGAAAGGAGAAAGGATGAGGTTTAATAACACTAAGTCCAAATACTCCTCCCACCCTACCATCCTACTCAGAATGAAATTCTCTCTGATCCACTGAACATTTTAAACCAAAACATGCTCAAAACCCAAATATCAGCAGTATTAGTACTTCACTATTTTGGGGATGTGAAGGGAGGGTGGGGTGCTACACGGAGTAACAATGTTCAGCATAGGAAAATCCCCCAAACACAGGCTGACACCTGCTTTATCTATTCTCCCACCCAAGTTAAATAATCACAAACAGTTCTTCAGGATTTTTTTTTTTTTGCAGGTGCACAGAGTTTGAAGGAATGGCTAACAAGAACACATGTATGTGTCAGGGTGATGTATGTGTGAGTGTGGGTTGTGAAGGGGGTACGTTCCTGGAAAGAGGAATAACAGGCTTCCAGGAAAGAGTCTGGAGGACCCTGGAATTTGGAAAATTCACAAGTGTGTCTTTGTTTGGGGACTGAGGAAGAAAAGTACATATAGAAATATTATAACCAGTTTTTTCCATACACCAGCACAAAAAGAAATGGGATCAAATTGTAGCAGCCAAATTGAAAAGTCCCATTTCAGAATTTGAAGTAAGATTTCAAAATGGAAAAGACTTAATTAGATTATGTAAATTTACAGAAACCCTTCTTCACCCCACGTCTGATCTTTTATAGGTACCAATCACCAAATTGCTCATCTTTAGATCTTCTTGAAGAACTGGCTTTCAGAGATCTTCATTTACCCACTTTTTTTCCTTTTTTCCCTCAAATCTAGCTTTCCCTTTCCATGTGATGCATTGCACTTAGAGTTGGCAGAGCAAAAGCCTGTCACTCTTAAAACAAGAAGAGAATAATTCAGCACCTTTTTCGTGATCACAGAGAATACAATTAATACTTTGGCTGCCTTGGTATGTAGACCAAACCTTCTGCCACAGTGTTTTACGGTGCTGTTGTCTAGGGCAGCTCTGCCAATCTTTTCATTCCAACAGAAACCATGCCAGGCTTCTCAGTGCTAAACAAAGTATAATGAGGCGGAAGAGGTGGCTGAAACCCTCAGTGAGGGAATGTGCTCTTGAGACAATTCTCTGCAAAGTACAAAGCTACCCCTGTGATCCAAGGGTTTTTGTTTCCCTGCACTTACAAGAAGCAATTAAGCATACTCTTCAAAGAGAAAGAGTAGTTAATTCTTATATTGTTCATCTATGGCCCTGAAGCTTTTTAATTCACAGGAAGTATAAGGCAGGGGTAATAGTTCTAGACAAAGAACAGGCTGTAATTTACTAATGCGTATGATCATGTGGGGAATTAACTACCTGAGTAACACCAGACTCTGAAGATAGGTGATAAGAAATAACAGAAAGTGTAGGAATCTGGAGAACAGAGACAGCCCACAAAGACAAGTAGGGATAAATGCTTATAGATCTTACGCTGTAATACCTATGCACTGGTTATAGCTGTAAAGCAATCACATTTTTACCATGGGTCTCAGTGCCCCCGAGTACTTTAGACAGAAGAAACAACAGCAGTAATAACAAAACATCTCTCTTGTAATTGATAGCTTCTTAACGCTGTTCTTGCTGGCTATCGGCCCTTTAAAACTCACAGAATCACAAAATGATGGTTAAAGACTAATTCAACTCCTTTGTTTGCAAATGAAGAAACAGAAGCTCAGGAAAATATGACATGCCCAAAAACCAAGTTCCTGGCAGGCCCAGGAGGACACACCCAAAACTCTCACCCTGAGTGCCCTCCCCTACTATAGATCTCCCTTGCCATATTTGCCTCCTACTCTTGGCCATGGGAGCCTCTCTCTTCCCTGAAGCTGCACCTCCTCATCCTTAGTCCTAAGCCACATCCCATGTCAGGTGACTTCCTGGGTCTGATTCCTTGCCTTGTTGGTCCAGGATACCTGCCTTATCCTTCTAACCCACTGATGACTGAAATGCAATCTCAGGACTTTCTGACCTTGCTTCACACTGCCAGGAACTCACCATGATAGTCACCAACTTCCAAGAGAAGAAAACATCCCTTTGTCATGACAACATGCCTGCCACCCTGACCATGCCCTTCCCCTGAGGGGCTAAAAATCCAACAAGAGTTGCATCTTGACATTAAATATGAGCTACAACCTTGGATCGATGTGTTAAATTAGCCAGCTGCAGGACATGTACACAGACATGTCTTGCAGTTGGCTAACGTATATTAACCATACACATACACACATAAATACTTTCAAATAGACTGCATCCTATTATCCTTGGTATAAAAGTAAAAGTAAATGTTTCCATGGATAAGTTTTAGTATATTTCTAACAGCCACTGGGATAAACATCATAAATCTCAAGTTTTATTCCCAACCCAGCTCTAACTCTGCAGCTTCCTCTTCCTTCTCTGTCTCTGCAGAGGTATGGGGATGCCTTCCGCACCTACCTCAGTGGATGGACAATGGGGTCAACAAGAACATCTATATGAACACACTTTGAAAAGAGTTATACAAGGTGACACACAATAATCAAAACTGTACCCATCTGTGGAGGGAAAGGGTCTTTCTATCCTCCTACATAATACTATCTAAATATAGAAACAAAAGGGTGACTGCATTATGCAATAAATTAACAGCCTAGAGCCAGTGCTGTCCAATAGAAATATGAGTGCCACAAATGTTAAATTTTCTAGTGGCCACGTTTTATATATTTTATTGATACTAACATATCCAAAATATTTTTACACTTTTTATACTAAGTCTCTGAAGTCCAGTGTATATTTCACACTCCAATCACATCTCAATTGAGAATAGCCATGTTCCAAAGTCCGATAGCCACACCTAGTCAATAGCTATTATGCTGGATAGTGCAGGAGTAGAGTTAAAAAGTATCATAGTAGCACACTTCAGTAGCACATACTTGGCTTTTTTCAGTGCCTAGCACAGTTGCCTTGTAGAAATATGCGTGGGAATAAACAAATGTTTGGATATATACTGTGATCACAGAAGCTATTTGGAATAAGAGGAGGAATAAAGGACTCTAAAAATGCATTAGCCTTTGCTGACCTTCTCCTGTTCCTGAAACATGTAAGTCTCGGCCTGTAGTTGCCAAAGGAAAAGCGGCTGCTCCTGACTCAGTTCCAGGTGTGGTGTCTGCTGATGGGTGAGGCATTCCTTCCCAAGTCGTCTTTAACCTGACCCACTGTACACGCTCACCATCTCTAATCTGGCTGCATCTAAAACCCCAGGAACACTACTAAAAACAGATGCGTGTGTCTCTAGGATCCATATTACTGAGAAATCATTTGCATTCTGTTAAACAAATTTGCATAAAATTGGAGCCAAGAGAGCTTGGCTGGGTTTCCTCACCTTACTCCTCCAAGCTGCAATGGCCACCAAGATTTATCACCATACACAAGGGTGGTCCAGCCAGACAGTCCCCCAGTTAGAATCATCATAAAAATGGAATCTCTTCCCCATACTGACATGGAAAGCAGTGTCCTCTGGGGTAAAGGAGCGGTGGAATGCTGAGATGTAATCTGGCTGCTGCATCCTTTGTTATGACAAGAGTTTATTTTGCAAGACTCTGACTTATGGCATGAAAACAAGGCTTCAGTTGAGGTTGTAATGATCCATGACGGCACACACACCTGAACACCAGGGAGCTCAGATTCCGGCCCCTGGGCCATGTGGGAAACCACACTCACCTCCTTAATTCCAGAAAGCCCTGGGCTTCCATCCTCAAAGCTCTGTTTGCCCTAGAAGATCCCTTCTCCTTTTAGTCAGGTATGCTGAAGGCAAACTCAAGGTGTAACCATCTGTAAATGCTCACAGCCATCTCTCTTCCTTTAGACCAGGGATAAGCGAGTTAAATTACAGTGACAACCTACAGATGGCAAGTGAACAAAGTAAATCACCCAAGGCCAAGTTTGGAAGGGAAAACACAGAAAACAATTGGATACTGTTTTATATTTTGTTATTTTTATCTCAACTGCTTATTTCTTTCTAGGACTATTCCCTAGAGAAATTCTGGTTTCATTACAAAACTGATTTCTTACGCCAGGGAAAAGGCTTTGGTGCTGTTATCACTGCCATTGTTATTTCTGTGAAGGTCATCTAAGATGCCATGTCTACGTGAGATAAATCGCTTCCTAAACAGGCTTCTCTACATCCTGCCAGTAGCTGAGTTTGCCCCGAGTCATCACTTCTGGAGCCCTGATAGAAGCAGCCTCCTGGAAACTCCAACAGCAGAGAAGCAGCCGAGTGCTGTCATTAAAAGAACTGAGCACTCCAAGACCGTGCAGGTTGAAGCCGGAGCTTCACCACTCAGACAGCTGTCATTAGTCTCGCTCTAAGCCTCAAGGTCCTCACCTACAGGAAAAAGATAAAAGCTGAACCAAACTCCTTGGACGGTTGTAAGAAAGAAACGTACTAATAGAATGTTTAGATCTCACCAAAGGTACATAGGATGGTGGAGTGTCCCTTTAGCAGCTGCTAGTGCTGTTCATAACATCTACACAGCCAGCCAGCGGTCTGTCCAGTCAGTCAGTGTTGACTGAGCACTAACTACATGCCTGGCTTATACTAGGTACTGAGTATTCGGTGGTGATCACATTCACATTCTCCTCCTATACACAACCTCATTGAGCTTACCTTAGAAAGGCCCTTTAGGAAGTCCTGTCCTGGTTAGTCCTACTTCCCATGCCCAGCCCAGCTGCTCCACATCTTAACTTGGACACCTGCCCCATCTCCCCATCCGGCTTCTCTATTACCCTCTAACATGCTACTCTCCACAGAATTTTCCTCAACAGAGTCTGGTCCTGTCACTCACTGACACAGTTAGAAACCTTCACTGGTTTTCCATAGCATGAACACTTGAGTCTAAACTTCTCGGTGCGGCAGCCAGCCTCGCCGAGTCAGCCCTGTCCCCAGATGCACATCTTTCCATTCTGCCCTCAGCCCCTACAACTCTGGCTGCTCTGATCTTTCTGTCATTCCCAAGCTTGTCGGGCTCTTCAAGAACTGTGTTTGCATATGGTACCTTTTCTCATTCTCCACAGGGCAAGCTTCTTTAAAAACAAACAAAAATCTTACTCTTCAAGACCCAGGTCAAACAGCACCTCCTCATGACACCATCCTTAACCTTCCTAGCAGAAGCTCACTGGCTTGTAACACACCTGTTGTGTACATTTTCCCAGGAGACCGCCCTCCACAAGGCCAGAGTTCACACCCAGAACCGCAGTAGGCACGGAGAACGCTGAATGAACACCTAACTACCTTTTACTACACAGCAGTTTCAAAGGTAATTTAGATACAGCAAGAGCAAAAATTCTCCTGGAAATAACAACATCCACATCCACCTGAGTCAAGTTGTTCACTAATTTTCTACTCTGGAAGGTGAAACAGAACTGGAAAAAGAACCGAACAGGGGAAGCAAAGGTCTTCTGGCCACTTGAGGTTTTTTTGTTTTGTTTTGTTTCTGTTTTACATTGCTATTGCTTTTCTTCCTTTCAGTACATTCTTGGAACCCATCACTTCACCTAAGTGAATTTTTCAGATGACTGAAACCTTTTAAAAAAAACCTTCAACCATTTGGAATGAAAATGTCCCCGAGGCTTCTTACCTACTTTTCCCGAACTCTCCAACTGGTCCTATGGAAAATAGCCCTGTCTTGATGACTCGGCAGGATCCTGAGGGGCAACAGAGACCGCCCTGTGCGACCATCCCAAAGTCACTTCGGCACCTTGTGGGGTCTTCATCACTGTTTGTCCCACGTAAAAGAGCCACAGACAGCTATACTCTTTAGTTCCTGAGCTACTTTTAAGAGCATTTTTGTCTTCTTCCTTGCTGTTGGACTCTAAAATAATTTTTCTAATAATTTTCAGTCCTCTGTTGCCAACTCAGTTGTAACTTAATGTATTTTTCTGTTTCTGTTGGCTGAGGTGAGGGGAAATATAATCAATCTTGTGAGGAAAAAATGTTTAAATGCAAATTGCATAGAATATTATTCAGCCATAAAAAAGAATTAAATTCTGACATATGCTAGAACATGGATGAACTTGTTAAGTAAAACAAGACACTCAAGGACAAATTTTATGTGATTCCACTTATATGAGGTAGCTAGAAGAGCCATGTTCACAGAGGCGGAAAGTAGAATAGCAGTTACCCTGGAAGGGGGAGGGGAAATGTAGAGGTATTATTTAATGAGTATAGAGTTTTAGTTTGAGATGATAAAAAAAGTCCTGGAGATGGTAGTGGTGATGGCTGTAAAACATTGTGAACACACTTTATGCCGCTGAACTGTACACATTTAAACATGGCATATAGGGGCTGGGGATTTAGCTCAAGTGACAGAGTCCTTGTCTAGCAAGCACAAGGCCCTGAGTTCGATCCCCAGCACCCTCCCACAAAAAAGTTGTAAAAAGGATGTATCTCAGTGGTAGAGCACTTGCCTAGCATACAAGAAGCACCACAAAAGAGAGATAAATGTTATGTGTATTTTGATACACACACTATATACTTATGTACTTTTATATATATACACACATACATATACATGTATACACATATATATACACACACACACATATATATATATATATATACATACACACTTGCTTTTTAAAAAGCACACTGGTTAGGAATGACAGCTGTTGAACTCTCAGGAGCTGTCAGTGTGAACTTCAGTGTGTGAATTTTGTGATATCCTTCTACACAGAAGGACTGAAATGATTTTCTAGTCCCTAGTCACATTTAGAATCATCATCATTAGACAGATCTCTGAAAGTGTTAATGGGTTTTTCAGTCACAAAAGTCTTTCAGTCACAAATTACAGTACTGGCATTCTTCCCTTCTCAAGGAACATCACAATCCCAAAGAGAAATGAGGTATTAAAATGTAGGACTTTCTCATTTTCACACTGGAAACCAGGGGGCCTGGGCACAGAAGTCAAACCTACTCTTCCCTTGTCCTGAGAGCAATCTCTATAACTAAGAGGTCACATAAAAGCTGCTAAAAGCACCAAGAATAATGATATTCAGAATTTACTGGGACTTTGAGGATTCTCAAGAATACATAAGGCAGTCTTGTAAATATTGCACTGTTGGGTTATAGCTTATAAATTGAACAGTCTAGATTACACTGTTCCCGCATTTTAAAGGCAGTTTGATCCATAAAAGAAAGAGCAAATAGTGGGTGGCTTGTTGAGCTCCAAATACAGAGCCCAGAGTTTGGAGGTTTGGGGAGCCTCATGTTGAACTCTGTCTCGTTTAATGAAAGATTACTATTGCCCTATTGCCCTTCTGCTTGAATCATAATTTCCCTTCCTTTTTTGCTTCCTTATGAAACACCATGCAGCTCTACTCTAAAAAAAGTCATAACACGTGCCTGGGGAAAACGTTTATGCTTTATTAAACAAACTTCTTAAAATATTATTTTTTTCCTTCTGACTTTTGTATTCTACACATGACCTTGAAGTTAGTTAAATGTTCAATTTATATGTTTTTAATAACAAACAAGTATATCAGTTGATGAGAAAACAGGGGGAAAAGATAGGCTGAATAAGAAAGTAGAGTTTCCTATCTTGTCAGAATTTAGGGTTTAAGGTTTTTGACTTTTTTTTTTTCCTTTCCTAAGAAAGGAGTTTCCTGGCCCACGCTGAAACCCCTTAGCCTTGCAAGTCAACACAACTGCATCCTGTTCAGATGTTATTATGGAAACATTGTGCTAGGCCAAAGTATCCAAATTAAAATGCAAGGGATGGAAATAACTCTCCCTTGATACACCGTGGTCACTGAAGGTGGGTTTGTTTATGAATAGAATAAAATTTACAGCTAACCCTAAAAACAGATACATCATCATCTTGTAAACTTGAGTAACATGTCATTCCAGCTCTAGATTCTGGAAAAAACACTAAGGTCATGCCTAAAAAAAGAACAGCAAAGGGTTGAGGATCACACCAGAGGTAAAACCACAGACTTTTCCCACCTTTTTATTAAAAGCATTAAGTGGGTTACAATTTGACAGTGAGATCATTGCTCTGGGTCCAGGAAAGCACTGTGGGTTTGTTATTCAGACAAATTCTGACCCTGGGAAGTAAGCCTCAGAATCAGGTGTCTGGTCTCATATGAAGCAGTGATTATTACTACTTATTTTTCAAAGGCTATTTATATAGACCCTTGGGAGTCAGATGAGAAAAAGACAGAAAAAAAGAGTTTCTATGAAAACTTTTAAAAATCCATGTGAGACAGATTTCACCTCCCTGTTACTAAGATGACTAATTAGCTTCTTAAAAAAAAAAAACTCAAAGTCACATGTATCAATTCATTAACAGATTCCTATTTTAAATACTTAAAGATTTAAGTTCTGATTACCACTTATATTGCCTAAACAGTCCTGGTCTTGCCTCTTACTGGGAGAAGTTACCTGAGTCTGCAGAACCCCTTCACTCACCTGTGATTCCACTTCCTACTCTTGGGGGAGGAATTTAAACAGTCTATTCCTACAAGTGTTAAACTGAGAGTCTGGCATTTATAGGGGTTCAATAAATGCTAGTTTCTTTCCTGACTTTTGGTGGGCGAGGCCAATGACCAATGGTATGATAAATGGAAATAGGAACGATGAGGAGACTTAGTAAGAGAAAAAGTGCCCTAAACCTTTTAGCCAAAAATAGTGGCTGTCTCTTTACTTCTGTATCATTCATGATAACCCATTTTAAACTGATGTGAAGACTATATTTTACTAATATGTTAATTTTAAAGCAGAACATTTTTTCAGCTGTTAATGAAGAAAAGCTCTGGAACCCCTCCAGTGTAAACTGCAATACTGTGCAAAGACTAATGAAAAAGTTAGGATCACCCCATCAGCAAGTCCATGGTGCACTGCCCTGTTTTCTTTTTTCCCCACAATGGTGGACTCAAGAGATATTAGACAGTTGCCTTTCTTTTTCTCCTTTTCTTCCTTTTTTCAGTACTGGAGATGGAACCTAGAGCCTCCTGTGTACTCTATCATTGATACATGCCCATCCCCTTTTACAGTTTTATTTTGAGACAGGGTCTTGCCAAGTTGCCCAGGCTGATCTTGAATTTACAATCCTCTTGCTTCAGCCTCCCAAATAGATGGAACTACAGGCACGTGCTACCACATCCAGCAAGAAATGGTTCTTGACCATCATGTTTTGTTAGGGGTTTAGGCTCCAAGAAAAGTGCTTGGCACATAGTAAAATTTCTATAAACATTTGTTAAGCGAATAAAGTTGCACTTTCGCGCTGTGGTGAAACCCTACTGATGAGGGCTCCACCATTTTTTAAATTCAATAAACACCTGTCAAATTTTTATTGGCCACAAACTTTAAAAGTAAATAAAAACTCCACTGCTAGTTAGTGACAATAAAAACCAATCTATATTCCTCTAATTCCACTTTCTCTGTTAAAAGGGGTTGGTTTACAGAACTGTCTCATGGAGCGTTAGATAACTCTCCCAGCAATCACAGTGCTGTTCCTTTAGCAGGAGATACTGCTAAGGCCAGTGGCTCACAAGCCCACGCGGGGTCCTGAGCTCAAATGTGGGCATCGAACAGCACACAGTTAGATGCTCCTGTGCTATAAGCATACACACAACACTTTAAAAGCAGAACCAGCGAGGTATGATGGCACATGCCTATAATCCTAAACTACTCAGGAGGCTAAGACAGGAGGATTGCAGGTTCATTGCCAGCCTGGGTAATGTAGTGACTTAGTGAGACTCTGTTTCAAAAAAAGGACTGGGGTTGTAACTCAGTGTGAAGGCCCTGGGTTCAATCCCTAATACTGCAAAAAAAAAAAATTAATTTCTAAAATACATAAATACAAGTAAGGGGCTGGCAATGTAGCTCAGCACTTCCTGCATTCAATACCCAGAAACCAAATGAAGGAAAACAACCAGAAATAAATGACTACATTTTAATTTTCCTAAAAACTTTTGAGACAGCAGGAGAGGCTACTATTTTTCAAAATTAAATACACTTGACTAAGCCTCTGTTAAGAACTCTAGCACATACTCAGAGGAAAAGGGCAGTATGAAGAAGAGTTTCTTGACCAGCTCCTGCTTTGCTTCCTGGCTGTCCCACAGCTTTGTTACAAAGTTTTCTCTTCAGGTAGGAATAAACAAATAACAAAAAATGTAGGGAGAGGAGATAAGGAAAAGCTGGAATGCCTTACTTAAGGGGTGTTGTGAAGATCAAATGGGCCAACAGATAAGGAATTCCTTTAGATACTTTAAAATTCCACATACGCTATTACAATGGTTTTTACCTACAGAAAAATCCTATGACAACTGCCTTTCATTATTGAATTCTTTCTTCAAATATATTGTTAGAATTCACATTGCAATAAATTTATTACAGTGTGAATTCTAACAAAACAAAGTTCTCAACCAGGCAACACTAATTTAAGACAATGTGAAAGGAGAGGGAAATACTCATATATAATGAGAACAATGGCCACAGTATTTTCAAATAGTTATGGAAAAAGACTATTGTAGTAGAAAAAAATAAGTGATGTTCTGAAGCACTCAGTAAATCACTCTATCTTCCTAAAATCCTCAGCATCCTAGCCCTGCTCATTGTGCAAAGCTACCAGTTCCTGACTCTTCCTACTACTATTCCTCGAGCGCAGATACATGGTCTCTCACCCATTTTGTAATTTCTCCCCAATCTCCCTGACTGAGTAGAGTCACAGCAACCTGTCCAGAATGAGCCCTTCACGGTGGCCCATCACCAACATCCTCTCTGACCTGTCCAGTGTGCTCCCCACTGCAGCCTGGCCGTATTCTCTGTCCCTGGACTCTCCAGTAGTCCCAGAAATCTAGAAGCTCTGTCTGCTGGCCACACTTTGCTCCTCCCCCCACTCCACTAAGCTACCCCTCATTCATGCTTCCAACGCCAGTCTCTTTCCTCGAAAGGCCTCCTTGGGCTCACAAATCCTCCCACTGCTGCCGCACTTCTCTGATCACTCTCAGCATCCTCCCCAAACTCCCAACTTCATGGTCATGGTCCCTAATCCTCCTGGTCTGTAGGCCAGGCCTACCTTGCCTCCACTTCCCACTTCTCCAGGGCCTGACCTATGCCACATGTTCAGTAGAAAAAAGTCTCATTAATGAATAACTGATCTCTTGTTCTATGTGCTATAAACATATGACCGAGCACAAAAAAAGCATTTATTCACTAAAAACTGCAGATATGCAAGTGAGTCCTTAACAATAATAACTGGACATCCCTTTTTAATATCCCACAATGGCAAACACGTAGAGGTTTCGAGGACCACTCAAATGTCTCCCTCATATTAAATTCCTCCCTAATTCTCCATGTTTTAAAAACATTAATTTACTCATTGGTCATGCCCTCAAAGTATTCCTTACAAAACATATTTTCAAATTCCAATGACATGTACTTTCATTGGTTAATTTTTAATTGAGCCAAATATTAAATGCTCACATTCAGCAGACAAAGCGTGTTTAGCTGCTGATTTGCAGTGACAGCTTGTGTTATTCTCACACACAGGCCAAGCATGAAATAGAAAACTAATAACCCCTTAACTGTATTCTCAAAGTATCATTTATGGGAAAGAAAACTACATTCAAAGAAAATGTGTGCGATGGCTGTCATTTCCCCCCCTGCGCCACAAGCTGTTACAAAGCAGGGGAGCTCGTTTTCTCACGGACTCGGATGAGCCCAAGACTCCCACTGTCACTGGATGTGTTCATTAGGAAGGAATCTGGCAGCAGCATGGGGGACAGATAGTTTGGAGGCTGGGCCAATTATCTGGATGTCCTTTATAATTTGAAGTTTCTGAATTCACTCAAAGATAAGCCACTTGAAGAGGGGCTGGCAGTGGGAACATAAGGCACAGATGGCCACATAAGAAGAGCGAGAGGAAAGGGGGATGGGAAAAGGAAGAGAATTTGCTTGTGGTTCCATTCATGGGGACAAATCTGCAAGCTGACACATTCGTCTTTCTTAAAAGCCCCTAGAGAAGTACGGTCAAGCTTCATTACAAGTAAACAAATCATACAATCGTTCTCAAACAGATGACAAATGATGAGCAACAACATTTTGAGTTTGCTTCACGCCAAGCGATGAGAATTCTCAAAAAATACAAATTCCACCAGTTCTTAAAACCACAGATAGGCACTGAAGCTTGCTTGAACAAGCACTCTGCCAAAAGCTGCCAGGCCAATAGTTTTACCTGTGACAGCCCTGGTGGTCTTCTCATTGGTCAGCATCTTTAGAAATAAAATCTTAGGTTCTCTCACCTCTAGGAATGCTGAGCTGTACTGACATCCAGCTTCAACTGGCTGCTTGTTTTATGCGAGAACTAGGGCATCATTTATCCTTGTGACTCCTACACTGTTCTTTTTACATTTGCGCTACAACATCAATCAGAGTTAAAAATCCACCTTGCTCCTACTGTGAGAACCTTGCACAAGACTTGCTTTCTTTAACGATAAGGTAATGAATAATATCAACCTTTAAGACTATCACATTCTGGATTAGACATGAAACCCCAAGAATTAGAGCAAGTAGGCACATAGGAGTAGACTGGGTGTACATGACCTTAGCAGCAACAGATACAAGGTGAGTATCACACATGTCTAATGTTAGCTTTGGGGCTAATAAACGCTGAATATTTAATATGAAGCGAAATTGAGATTCTTCTTTTGGTATGAATGATATACCTTTTCAATTCAATGGAAAAAACGAAAACAAAGTATCTTTGAAAAAGTCTTTTTCTTTTTTAGTTTCTATTAAAATTTAGTTTCTATTAATCAACTGGTAGGATGGGACATTTGGGGTGCACAAACTATAATAAGAGAAATGGGAGTACATTTGCTGGTGAGGGTGTGTTAGATACCCAAATTCACTCTAACATGACCAGTTTATTAATTCATTATTTCAACTGACAACCATTGTGTGAACCTACTTAATACTAGGCTTGTGCCAGATTGAACTTAATAGGAGAAACATTTTACGAGAAAGTCTCAGTGAAGGATATCCTGATTTTTTTAAAGACCCAGAGCCACAAATACAGGGTACTACTAGAATATTAGAATGACACTAACTTGATTTGTTGAGTCATTGTTTAAGATGGCAAACTTGATGGGAAGTCAAGCTCTGAACAATAAAAGTCAAGTGAACCGCTTTAACTCAATCCACAGAGGTCTACAAAGCACTTCTGGGCAAAGGCAAACGGTAATGATAAAAGATGGTAGAAATCAGCAGTAGCAGCTAGGACCACTTTTGGAAATGAAAGAAGAAAAAGGGAAACTAGTACGATTTGGGCAAAAAGGTGCATTATATTCCAGCCTCACTTTACCTCTTGAGCTCCCAATCCTTAAGCTCAACTGCCTACTGAGCATTTCCACTTGGATATTCTAATGAAAGCCTGGGTTGAAAATATCCACAACTATATTCATCACGTTTACTCCACCAAACAGTAACTGCTCTTATCTTTCTTTCTTAAAGATAGTGTCATTTTTTAAAGTCAGCTGGTAGGGGCTGGGGATTTAGCTCAGTGGTTAGAGTGCCTGCCTTGCAAGCACAAGGTCATGAGTTCGATCCCCAGCACCAAAAAAAAAATATATATATATATATATAAAGTCAGCTGGTATACACCTGGAGTCTTCTGATTTTTTTCCTTCCCTCAGTCCATCTCTTCCCAGTCCTTTTGTCTACTTCCTTTCCACACCATTCCCCACATCTACTCTGTCTTTCTATTCCCCACCCTCCTGAGGAGATTGAGACTGCTACTCCTACCTGCTTTCTCCCATCCAGACTTCCTCAGACCAACGTACATATCCTGCCTAGTCTCAGAATCCTTTCAACATCTACCAAGTCAAATACAAATTTCTGACGTAGGACCAAATGGTAAGTTCTCAAACCAAAGTCCACTGGAGTGTTCTTGATGCCCCAGTCAAGTCAGACTCATAATTCCGCACACAAATCTTACACACCCCTGCTTGCTTCAACTCCCCTAGTTCTGGCTACCTTAAGTGTCATCTCCCCACATCTACCTATTCTCTAAAATTTACCTCAAAATTATTTCCTACATGAAACTCTAGAGGGGCGCCTTCTAGTTGGAGTAGCTCTCTCTGCCACTGAAGATAATCAAGGATTATAGCAATTTGCATACCTGTCTTAGTCCCATACAGGTTGTCAATTCTTTGAAGGCAATGCTATTTTACATATTTTTTACTTACCTAAAACACCTACTACAGAGCTTTACACATAATTGACTGCCTAATAAATGTTTTTTTCAATGAAAAAAGTGTACACATTTCCCTAAATAACCAGCTCCTTCTAACCTTTTCCATGTCCATCACTGCCCTGTTTACTGGGAACCCAGGATTAAATTTTGTGGACAACTGCTCATTTTCCTTGATTAAGACTTCCTCAGATCATTTTCTTCTCTTACTGTTACTTTAATATTTAGTAAGTAGCTCTGCTTCACTATACTTACAATTTTGCTATAAAATACTTTAAAACCTCTTTTCCATATTTTCAATGTTTGAAAAAAAGATGCTGGCAGGAATCCATAGAAGAAATGGTTAGGAGATAGCCTTGAAATCTTAAACCGAGAGGTGCCAAAGCTGCCAACCTTTACGGACTAGCTTTTTTTTTTTTAATCCGCAAAGAGATAATATGTAAAGCTGATGATATTGTTTTTAATTAACTTTATTCCTATCCTAATTGTAATAAGGATGTATATTAGATAGGCAATGATTTAAGAAAACTCAGTATTTGTCCCACATTCTCTTAGAAAATTCAAATGCAGCAAAGAGGTAGAGTTGGCTGCAATTCAGTTGAGAGTTAATACACAGATATAACATTCATCATGCTGTAAAGCAGAAATCTTAGTTATCTGCTAAGGAGAACTGGAAAAAGTCAAGAAGAGACAACCTGCAACATTGATTCCTTGTTTGGGGCTCAAGCATTAAAATTTGTAAACTCTCCATTACTCTTTCGTAGTTTAACTGTCTTTTTGACAGTTCAAAAGAGAGAAGTGTAGTAATTGGAACTGTCACAAGAAAAGATGTATGGGTCTCAGTGGAAAAAATTCTCCCTTGAAAAATTAAAGCTTTGCTTGACACGGTGGGTTCTCGGGTTGTTTTCAGGAGACATAATAAAGAGCAGAGTGGAGTCGGTCATAAGCTTCTGACTCATTACACTGCAGCCCCAGAAAGCTGATTATTAACTAAAAAGGGAATATGGTTCTATTCCTGAAATTTGGAAGGCAAAATGAGCACAGTGGAAATGCAAATTTTCCCAATAAAGAGATTCCCACTGAAGCACATGCTCCATGAACAACATGGGAGAAGAGGTGCGTTTCACGGTTAACCTCTTCATGGAAAGCACTCAATCACCAGGGAAGTCACTGAGGAGTCAAATCAAGCGCCACTCCAGTATGTCAGGGAGAATCCCTTTTTAACATGTCTATTAGAGGGTGTTTGGAGGAAGCAGTCCTTACCTTAAATTAGTTTAGTTAGTCACAATGTACCTAAAGCTCAAGTTATACCCCACTACCATGCACCATGGCAAGTAAAAATTTTGCTAACAGACACTCTTTTCTCCACTGAGAGTTGGAATTTACAATCTCTGGAGAGAACAGTTAGTACATACTGACAGAATTTTTACTTTTCTAGCTGTTAGTGGCAAGAATACTGTGGGGTACGCTTCAGTTTTGCCTAGGCCCCAACTTCTGCTCCCTCCTGCTAGAATCTAGACACACTGCTGCCTTCTCCCTTTGTGGGTTGCACCGCACCAAGGAGTTACACTTGGGATTCTGCGACCAGGCAGGCAGGGATGGCCTTGGGGTTGAGGACCTATGAGGAAACCTAATGGCTTTGGAGAAACACAAGTCATCATTCGATCTTCATTCTTACTGAAGGACAGGTGAGTTAAGAGCACACAGAAATAGTACTGGCACTATGGAACTGGGCATCTATCAGAACAATCACCTACACAAACACCTGTAAAAAGGAAAACAGCTTTGTTGTAATTTTGAAAGGTTTACTATCTTCATTTAAAGAAAGGACAAGCACTACGAGTTAGAAGGCCAGCACCTGCGCCTTAAGAACATGGTCTACAGTAGACAATGAGTTTCTGTAAATTTTAAATAATGTTTCAGAAGAGCAGCATCTGCTAGTAGAACAGCACTAGAACCTAAATTAAAACAAAATAGAGAATTTCCCTTCTCTCCAAAGAAAGAGGCCTTATGTTGGTTCCAAACCTACTTTTATTTGTCTGCATGTAAGAATGACTTAATTAAGAAAGATAGTTCTTCAAATTACCCTGTTCAGTGGGGCCCAGTGGTACACACGCCTGTAATCCCTGCACTCTGGGAGGCTGAGGCAAGAGGACTGTAAATGCAAACTCAGCCTAAGCAGTTTAGCAACTTAGCAAGACCCTGTCGCAAAATGAAAAATAAGAGAGAGGGAGACATAACTCAGTGTGAGGTCCTGGGTTCAATCCCCAGTACAGCAATAAATAAATACCCATGTTCTAATCAAAATCTACATTATCTTTACTTTAAAAGCATTAATGAAATTCTTTTAAAACTGGGCTACTGTTTACTAAGTCTTCTTAATGCACATAGAGTGCTTAGTGGTTTACTATTTAAAAAGGGAACTCCCCCCACTACCTTTCAGTTCTGTTAAGCCTATGTCTATGTTATACGGTATTTTAAAAATCATATGCATTTTGCCCCTTATTTAAATGAGGCCAAATGCACACATGAACAGCTGTATGGTTAGAAATAACTTTTTTAGAAAGAAACTGAACTGCATGCATAACAACATGTACTTAGTTACTTTCTTTTCCCCTCTAAATCTCGGAGTCTAGAATTATGGTTGTGGGGATGTGTGGTAACTATGAGTTTTTATCAAGACACCTACAACCCTAGCTGTGAGTTCACCTAAGGCAGGGGTAAGTAAGCTTTGTTTCTCATGCCTCTAACCTAACCCAGGCACCTGCACACAGGAGACTTTGCCATCTTGTCCGTGGGGTAACTGTCTCTGAATGATTTTCATCATTAATCCTGCTTAGATATTAAATGCTCATGTTTGAATAAAACCAAGCAAGGGAAACAAAAACTTCATAGGCAGCAAATTTACCAAGTGGTTTCTCTATATGTAGTTAGCAGATAGGTGACCAGATTGAGAGGTTATGGCCATACCTGAATAAGGTGATATTAGATTACCTTAAAAAGGTTTAACAGAACCTTTGAACCTCAGATACAATATATCTCTGGGGGAAAAGAAAACTTTCCGCTTGTACACTACAAAGACGGTGTTGTTTTCTAGCACAAATGCAATCCTACTTTGCTAAACTGCTGCTAAGACATGATGAATGACCTTAAAAAACAGGTGGAGAGGTGTGCTGGGTGGGAGACAGTCCTATTAACACACAAAGCATTTCCATGCTCATTTCACGAGTGGTTTATCACCCCCTCCCACAAAAAGCAGAATTGGACTGGAAACAGAAAGAAAAAAAAAAAGTAGGAATTGGCCTTCCTTCCCATCTCTTCCTTCCTTCCTTTTTCCTTCTTTTCTCTCTCCCTTTCTTTCTCTATCTTTTTCTGTGGCTTTCTGTTACCTGGTATGGTATGTGTGGCCTAGTGACATTTAAGCAATCTGACATGTACCAGCTCAATCAAGGATTGCTAAAAAAAGCAGTCCATTTTCACTAGAAAGCACAACTAAAAGTAACAGGATGCACAAAAAAAAGATGTTTTCAACTGACATTAAATAGCAACAAAAGCCATAAAAGGAAACTGAGTGAACTGAAAAATTTTATGAAGATCCAGAAATATAATTACTCAACAGCACATGACTGAAAAACTCTAGGAGCAATAATGTATTTTTTTTCTACAAAATAAATTATTGAAAGGGGTCATGTGATTCTTAGCGGGCAGAAAGATGCACTTTCCCAAGGAAAGTTCATCATTAAATGTATTATTTAAAACTGGATCATCGTCATGCTATTTTAATCCTATCACTCTGCTGCCAAAATTGTCCATAACCAGCTGATACTCAGCCACTAGAAAAATGATGCTCTTTCATGTAATTCGTACACTGGTATCAGAATGGTGCTCCTTTTCAGTTAATCAAATGTTCTGCTGGATATGGACTGGATTCAGAAAAGAGAAACTGCCTGCTTACTAATAAAAAGGAAGCTGACCCCTACTGGGTATGGAGAACTAAGGTCCTATCTTCCCAAAACTACCAACACCAAAACACCAAAGGGAAAAAAAAAACATCAAACCACCAACCATCTCATCAACAAAGTGAAGCCAATCTCCTATAGCCTTTTCTTGGAAGCATCTTGTTCTTCTACTAGGCTGTATCTCATGCCTTCCTAAGATATGAGGCTGAAGGTCATCAGAGTTCTGTTTGGAGGGTGCTAACAATTTTCATTCACCATCAACTTCCCTATCTCTCAACCCTCTGCTTGCAAAAGTCCCTTTGTCTAAGAGCAATTGCAGGGTCACTAAACTCATTACAGAATTTCAACTGTGGTATGAGAGCATAAAATAATAACTAAGAGAGTCATTAAAAATGCTACTCCCTTACCTTTAATTAAAGTAGGAAAGCTATCTTATTTTAATGGGACCAGTGATGCCAATACCAATTGCATAAGTACCATGAAAAACATTCTTGAGAAGACTGGGTTTATGGTATCTCTGTATCTCCTTCATTCCATTCTCTTTCTTCCTGAGGGTCAGATCACTCTAATGGACATATGGGAAACATTCAGTTTTCCAGGTAATACTTGGGAGGCTACTAGAATGGAGCACTGCAGAATCCATCCCAGGATATGATTCTTTTTAAAGGATACACCAAGAATCAAGTACAGTAGCCAGAACTTCTGACTTTAATGTGCACACAAACCACAGATTCTGACTCAGTAGCACTGGAGTAAGACCTGGGGTTCTGCAATTCTAAGAACCTCCTTGGTGATGCTTGTGCTGCCAGGCTGGGAGCCACACATTAGCATCAAGGTCTTAGACATTTTCTGGAACTGTTTTTCTCTCTCTACTACCTCTTTCTTGTCTTTTTCTGAATGCCACACTATGCCTTATTCCGACCACATCCCACTCTACACTCAATTACTAATTTATCCTTTAATTTGTTGGCTTCTGGGACCATCTTTTAGAGGCTGATCATTCCAAGGACTGCTTTCTCCTTGTTTTGAAACACGGAATGCAAACAGTTTTCCTCGGGCTCAGAAGGTTCTGTCTTTGCAGCAGCAAAGAAAAAGTGACTTCAAGTCTAAAGCCTCAGATATTCAATACTGGGTTCTACAGGTGAGCTGATCCACTGAGCCCTGGGAATAGTGCACATCAGGGTCCCATGTCAAGAAAACATGCCATCTCTCTTCCGAAACTTTCCCACTGATACTAAAACTACACTTCAAAAGCAACTTCTTTTTATACATACAACCTTGATTAGTATAAATTTGAAGGAAATCTGTTGAGATGCCAAAAGCCTAAAATAAAAATTAGATGAATAATGCACATTTAAAGTAATAGGTAAATCATTTACAACTCTCGAAATACAGTACTAACATTTTTGTTTTAAAGTGTCCATGTATGATTGTATTGCTTGATAAATACTTGCTTTTGGCCAAATTCCTTTGTTTTCCTACATAGTTCATCCATCTGTGTGTTGCTCTGAAAACTATTACACATTTTTACCATCAGCCATTTGTGGTTCTATATGATTTATTTTTACCATAAGGGGTTTTGTAAAAATTTTTTATCATGTTCTACAATATGTCGTTGTGGTTTGGCATCATAAAATGTAGCCTGTACATTTGTCAACCTCGGATACCTGTTGACCACAGAGATAGGCCCTACAACGAAAGCCTTATTGTAAAAGGAGGAAAAAGTGATCATTTAAAAAGAAAGCTCATTTATAAGAGATGTTAACATAATACAACTCAACAACAAAGGCCAAGGTTGTACCTAAATTTCTATTACAGTATACATGGCCAATTTCCACTTTTTAAAATTAACTTACACGACAGACAACAGTTATCACCTTTGATTTCTTTCAACTTAAAAGAAAAGTTCAATTTTTTAAAAAAATATGTAACAGTAAAACTATTAAATCAGTTTTACTTTAGTTTAAAATGATCCTTCTGAAGTGCAGCAGTCCCTACCTCCTTGGAAACAGGGTTAAAAATCATACCACCTATTTAGAACTAAACGTTTAACAAAAATGTTATTTTCATCCTTTAGCAAACTATTCCAAAATTACTAAAGATTCAGTAATGTGGAAGTCTCAACAAACAATTCACAAATATAAATTTAAATTTTAGAGCTTTAAGTCAGGATATTTTAGTGAAATTTACTTCTAAATATTAAACAGTAGATCAATATTCTGTCAACTATGGTCAAAGACGATGAGACGTTCACATCATCATCCTACTTTTTTTGGCCTTTTCTCTTTTGGGTCCTGAATATTAGGATATTTTGTAAACCGTGGGAAAAATACATAATGTACTTCTTAACACTTAATCTACTTGCAGTCATTTCAGACTTTTTTCTTCCTGTTAGATCCTTCCTATAAAATAATACTAGTCATTCTCCCCAGGCACTATAGAAGAAGGCGCTGAATTGCATCCTTTTTCAAATATAACTCTCAGATTGCAAAAAAAAAGTCTAAAAGAAAAAAACTTCAGAAAAGAATTACTACCCTTTCGTAAATTAATTGTTTTAAATATAAGGTGTAGATCTTAATTATAAACCTCAAGTCTTAGGATCTGCTCCCCATGCCCAGAGTCATGGAAAAGATGAACTGTCCAGGAAAATGCTGGACTCCATCTAGCATAGTACCAGGAAAAAAATCACCTCACAGATGCCTTCAAAGCTAGAGTTATCAGTCATTTCAAATAAAGTCAGGGCATCTCTCAATCCACAGCTAAGACTTAGTCCTTCTCACAGTCCCCCAGATGCAAGTTTCTTTTCAGCAAAGGAGACCACAATATTATGTGGATTCTAGGTGGTGAAAAGTAGTAGACGCCAGTAAACTTTAAATCACACATGCATTACAGAACACAACGTATGCAGCAGACGCATAATCCACGCTCAGTGAGATAAACCATCCGTGGCCCAATGCTCTTCAAGGCACACACACAGTATCATATCCACCACCAACAGGAGTCCACGAAGTTCAGTGAAGGCCAATTTACCTCTTCATAAGGACAGCTTAAATTTTCCAGGGAAAGGAGCTATGTTAGTTTTCTTCTTTGGGAAAATTTTACCAAATGAATCAGAAGAGAGATTCTGGTGGAGTATGATCATCTAACTGGATGGTTAGATGATCATACTCATATTTTACTAAAGAATCCACCAGGGAAGCTTGTTTAAGATGCACACTGACCAGATCCAACCCTGGGGATCTGGTTCCTAAGTACACCCCGAGATCTCCAATTTCAACAAGCTATGCAGGCCCAGGTATTCCTGCTGCTAGGAACCCTGAATACTCATTTTGAGAAACACTGAAGGGATACTGCTTATCAAAAAATCTTATTGGATCAAAAATGAAAGATCTTTAAAAGTTCAATGGCTGGCAGCAAGTTAAAGACTTTTGGCGGCAAGGAATTATTACAGTCGGGTTGGCAGGGTGCGCTTTGTCCAGAGCAAGAGGAAAGAAAGCTACAAACCCAGTTTTATTTCACTGGCTCAACAGCCTCCACTTGACCCAAGGGTCCACCCACACTCCTGCCGCGGCACCTCAGAGCTGAGACCTCAAGCCCAGAAGACTCATTCAACCAAACGTGCACCTACCCAGCCTCCGTTATCCTGGATCCAGGTGTGCAGGTGCCGATTCAGGTACTCAGTCATCCAGAGGGCGATGTTGTCCACCAGGGGCGACATCTCCCGGTTGACGCTCTCCACACACATGACCCCACCGAACTCAAAGAAGGCCACAATCCTCCCCCAGTTCACCCCATCCCTGAAGAGCTCCTCCACCACCGTGGCAAAGCGTCCCCTCGCGGTGAAGGGCGTCAGGTGCAGCTGGCTGGACATCTCGGCAAAGTCGCGGCGATAGCGACGGGAGAAGTCATCGCCGGCCTGGCGGAGGGTCAGGTGGACCACAGGTGGCACCGGGCTGAGCGCAGGTCCCGTAGCGGCGGCGAGGCCGGCCAGAGGCGGCGGTGGCGAGGTCCTGGCTGCCGGGTCCCGGGGCGCAGCGGGCGGGGAGTTGCGGCCCGACTGGGAGGAGAAGATGCCCGGTGCGGGGGCGGGCCCCGGGGGCGCAGCGCTCGCGTCTCCGGCATCCCACTCGTAGCCCCTCTGGGACAGCTTATAGTGGATGTACTTCATCACTATTTCCCGGTTATCATACCCTGTTCTCCCAGCGTGCGCCATCCTTCCCCGAAGAAAAGCAGTCGGGTACCAACAGCACCTCTCGCCCCCGTTCCCACCCCACGGCCCCGGAAAAAAAAAAAAGGATAGTTACAATCCAGCTATTTTATTGGATGTGCTTTGCATTCTTGGATGAGGGGGTGTCTTCGGTCACGCGGAACACTTGACTATGGTGTTTCCCCCTTCGAATGAGATGCAGGAAATTTTTATTCAAACTCCTTTCGGATATTTATTTCATGAGGCACATTATTATAAAGTAGCGTTAATATCAGTCTGCTTCCTCCGTGATGCTGAAAGGTTAAGGAAAAAATAAAGCCTAGTAAGTCGAAATCAGGTGCATTTTCCTCAATGCACCGGGCGAAAGCCGGGCATGCACACTACAAGTTAGACCTTCTTAAAGAATGTATTAAACTGCCTGGAAATTAAATTTACTTGGATGCACTTAAAGTAAAAAATCTCGAATGTGTCCACTGAAACTTACAGTAATCCAATTTCCTGTGCAAAGAACTTACTTGTATTTTTTAAGGACAGCATGATCTTCTGTCAAGTTTCCTTTTTTGTAAAACCAAAACAAATGCATAAGGCAACGATCCCATCAGTCTTCAGAACTCTCCGTTTGTAGCTGCTTTGAAACTTCCAAATGAATCGGGGCGGGGGAGGGTGTCGGTTGCAAAAATTAGGATTTCCAGATTGATTCCCAGACTTCTGCCTCACAGAAATGTCAATCCGTAGGAATCCCAACCGGAGGTCTCAAGAGCACGAGAAAACAAGGCAGCGACGGCGGCAGATGAATTACAACGTTCACTCCAGCATTTGCAGAAGTCCTGTGATTTTCCCCCTCTCGGCAATTTACACACGCACAGACACGCGCGGGCACAGACATGGATCTCTATCCACGGAACCGCTTCACGCCTCCACGGAGAGAGACACGGGAGGGGAGCGATGGAAGAGCCGCGAACGGGGGCAGGAATCCTCTTCTGATTAAACTCCGAACGGCAAATGCATTTTCCGAAAAGCTGCTTGATAAATGAAGGCAGGACGCGCCCGGCCCGCCGCCGGTGCCGAGCGCGAGAAGCCGCGCGCTGTGTGTGGTGCGGTGGGGAGAAGGTGGTGGTGGGGGAGGGCTTTATTTTTTCCCTCTTTTCCTAAAAAGGATGACTGCTACGAAGTTCTCCCCCCCGGACCCCTCTTCCGCTGCACCCCACCGGCGCACCCCGCCTCCGGGCTGCGCACCCTTTCTCCTCCTCCTGCTCCTGCGCGGCGGCGCTGGCGACGGCCGCCTCCTCCTGCTCCCGCCGCGCAGCCCGCTCCGAGGGTGACGGCTGCCGGCCGGGAGGGCCCGGGGCCCGGGCACCTTGGCTGGCAGCGGCGACGGCGGCGGCGGCTCGGCGGGGACCCCGGGAGCGGGCGCGCGGGCGGCCGGGCGCGCGGGCGGGGTGGGGGCGGGGAGGAAGGGGGCGGGCGCGGGCGGGGGGGGCCTGGCCTCTTACTTCATTCTCCTCACAACCGCCTGGTTTCCTGTACGTACGTCACAACTGTTCATTCAAAAAAAGAAGAAAGAAAGAGCCCTCCTCTGAGCCGCCCGCCTCCGCCCGCTCTCTCCCGGGTTAAAGGCGCCGCGGCCGGCCTGGGAGCCGCGCGCACGGCTGGGGACGCATGGCGCGCGGGGCCGCCGCTGGGGAGGGCGCGCCCGGGCGGCCACCCGCCGGCTCCGCTCCGCCCGCTGGGCCCGGCCGGTGGGTGGCGCGGGCGGCGCAGGCCTCCCGCGCGGCCGCTGCGCGGTGGGTGTGCGCGGGGCCTCCTCGGGCCTGCGGCGGGCCTGGCGCGCGCTCGGGGGTCGCCGGGGCCCGCGGGGGCGACGCCGCGCTGAGGGGGCGGTTGCTGGGCGGGTGCGCCCTGAAAACAAGGACGGAACCAGCGCCTGGAGCCGCTCGGACCCTTTCTGGCCGTGTGTGCGCGCACAGATGATACACACACGTTACACACACACGTTACACCCCCGGCCCACGCAGTGTTGCCGGTGCTCCCTTGCATGGAGAGGCGCGAGGCCGGCGTGGACCCCTGAGCCGTGGGACCTCGGTGCTGCCCTCCTGGGAAGAGGCGACGGTGCACATTCATTAAGGAATGTCCAGGGAAGAAACCCTAAGCGTCGTGTTTACTTCAAGTTGGTTCCTAAGTGTCACGCGGAACACGCGTGCCCTTGTTTCAACCTGAACACCCACGGTGGTGACCAAGGCCAGACCTGACTCACTGGGCCAGTAGAGGGGGAAGGGCCCAGTGAGCATGTGTCGGAGGCTCTGAGATGATTTAGTAAATGCTCCTTCTCTGCCCTGATGCTCGTTGGTGGCCCAGGGCTGGCACCTGAGGAGTGCAGGATATCTGTTTTCAAGGCCACAATCCCAACACTATGGTGGACAGGTTTTTAAATGTCTCCACCTTTGCCTAACAGCCAGTCCCAGTGGCACGAATATATACACATACGTACATAGATCTGTGTCAGCACAAGAAGATACATTTTTGAATTCACCGGCATGAATAGCCCCTAAGAGAAAAGGACAAGAAGACAAACAAGTTGCACATGTTTAAACTATTTTTATCTTTGTCTTTAACAAAGCACCAAGAAAAAATGTTTACTAAAAGCACAGCAGTTTAATAGAGCTCAAGTACAAATACATAGACACACTGGCTTACAGTGGTCAAAGAAACATGACAAATGAGTACTACGATGTGTACAATTATGTTCTGACACCATGTTTATTTTTGTCTTATTCCCCGTCTAAAAATAAAAGCACTTATTTTTAACCAAAATATCCTACGGCATTATTTTAATGTCATTCATCATATTCACCATGCCAAGATTTCTCATTCCTCAAGCCAACATCTCTCACGTAGGAAAAGGTGTCTTGGTACAAATCTCTCATCCAGGCAGGAGAGAATGAAGCAAGATTCTCCTGGATGCCCTTTTAATGGCTGTGAGGGTCCCTTATCTATGGGCAGCGGAGGACAGGTGGGCTTTCCTGGAGGTAGACAGTGGGTATGGTTTCACCTAGTATACTTGTTTTCATAGAAATCATAGGAATTGTACCATAGATTGACCTGTGATGTTCTTATAAAATAGTATAAACTGTACTACTTCCATAACATTATGTTTTGTCTTAAAACCCTAAAATTACTTAAGAGGAATTGAAAGCCTTTGCACTTTTAATATCCAGCATGTGGGTAAGGAAACTAGAGAACAGAGCAGGAAAGCAGTTGTACTTCTGCCAAGGGTGCAGTCAGATGGCAATGGAACCCCCATTCCCAGAGAAAGAAAGGCTTCCTGACTCCTGCTCCTGTAGTCCTCCTTACAGGTTTTCCCACACTGGCTCTTTATGTGGCATCTTGGCTGTCACAGCCTCAGCAAAGGTCTCCGTTAGTCCTTGAGCTCAATCTGTACCTGACACCTTCCAGACAAGTGCTTCTTGTTTGCCCAGATGGCTTCCACTTCCGAGCGCCGGGGTACCACCCTTCTGCCAGTTCCTCCTGGTTGGATCCTACCAGAAAGGCAGCACCAGGAAGAGAAAGAGCAAGATGCAGGGAATGGAGGTTGTACCAAGAATCTGAAAGGCCTGTGTTTTCCTTATCATTCTCCAAACAAAAAGGTTTTATTGCCAGGTTTCGCCACCTGCTGGTTGGTGCCCAACAGTATTATTCGAAAAGTTTTGTTCATCCATCATAAATGTAAATATTCCCCAAGTTTATGAAATTAAAAACCATTCTAATCTGAATATATTAATGTTTAATGTATTATAAAATCTTCCAGCTATTAAACTTTTTATTTAAAATGAGGGAAGAGAAACAGACCATTAACTAAGAGGGAACGGATTATTAGGATGCCGAGTTTTTAAAAATAACCATTTGGGTTTTTTAGGTTGAAAACTATGACCCCAAATGAAGTAGAAATAAAACCATAAACAAAACGAACTCACTAGAAGAGGTAAAAACTAGTAGTCCATATAGCTTGCATAATAGAAAAACTGTTTAAGAAATGGTATCTCAGGTGCCTATAATCCCAGCAGTCTGGGAGGCTGAGGCAGGAGGATCAGAAGTTCAAGCCTAGGTTGGACAACTTAGCAACTAAGAGAGACTGTCTCAAAAATTAAAAATAGGTTGGGGGTGTAGCTCAGTGCAAATTCTGTTTTCAACCTTCAGTATTATGTCCCCCCTGCCAACCAAAAAAACCCCTCACGGGCCTCATAAGTAATCTAAAATGCTAGTTGCTAATTTCACACATTTTATACATTATAAACTCTTGTGCTGAACAGTACCATGCTATTTCAAATGGCTTCAATACTTGGTAAAGCATTCACTAAGCTCCAATTAATTCACACTCAGAGCATTTCTTGTGCTATAAGTGATTACATCTTGACTGTCCAGTCTGTGCTCTCAAATCATTCTTGTAATCTGAAAATACTTTCATCAAATCTAAAACAAGCTTTAGTTTAACTTAGAAACCCATTTGACTAACTTATATTGGGCACTAGACCTCAGAAACTGTCAGGGAAATAACCTTTAAAACTAGGTAACAAACTAAAAACAAATCATTGCTGTTGTGCAAGTTTAACAGTGGACAAATGTTTCCTTAAATTTTTTAATATGTTTATAGTATATGATTACAAATATTGTGGGGAGTAGGTACATGTACATATCTTTTTATTCCCCTCCCTTCTCACTCTTTCCATCTCTAGATCCCCTTCTCATACAAAAGGTCTATATAGCTGTTTTCTATTGTCTGTCTTATCTTTTGCTCTTTATTTATATTTTAAATTTTTCATAGAAGAGACGTTATGCAGTACTGAAGCTTGTGTGTCTGATTTATTTCACATAACATTATGGTGTTAAGTGCATCCATTTTCCTACAAATGACTCAAATTTAACCCTCGTTAGCCAGAGTAATACTCCAGAGCAGTACATTTTCCTTATGTATTCATCCACTGATGGACTTAATAGGCCATTTCCAAAATTTAAGCTGTGCTGCTATAAATATGGGTATGCAAGTATCACTATAGTATGATGTTCCTAATTCCTTTGGGAAGATACCTAGAATAGCTGGGTTAAATGAAATTTCTAGTTTTAGTTTTTTGAGGACTCTCCAATGGTTTCCATAGTAGTAGTACTAGTTTGTATTCCCACCAACAAAGTAGAACGGTGCCATTTCCCTCTGCTGCCTTGCCAGTATTATTGATTTCTTGATAGTAGCCATTCTTTCTGGGGTAAGATGGAATCTCAATGTTGTTTTAGTTTGCAAATAACGTTTACTTTTGATTTACAAATGAAATTTGCCTATGACAGTTGTTTTTTCCCTTTCAAATTAATGGCCTGACATTTAAAGTGAAATAAACTAAGGGTAGGAACTTGCCTTATATTTTTCAAATACCTATTACTCTCCTTGGATTGAAACTGCAGTCATAGAACCAAACAAGATGTAACGCCATCATATTGAAAGAGAATAGGTGAAGAACTTAAATTATGTACAATAACTTTTATTTTTATACTATTTAGAAGAATATGGTATCTCTCAAATATTGTTAATAAACAGAAAAATAAAGATTGATGTTTGTTTCTTAGGGTTTCTGTAACAAAGAACACAAACTGGGTGTTTTAAAACAGCAGAAATAGATACTCTTTTTTGGTTCTACAAGTGCACCATCAGGGTGCCTGTGAAATCTCTTCCTCCGAGACTTCGGACGGACTCTCCTCTCTTCCCACATTCTGGTGACAGCCAGCAGCCCTTGGTGTTCCTTGACTTGCAGTCCCATCCCTCAGTGTCTGCCGCTGTCAGGACACATCTTACTCTAGTCAATCTGTTTTCTCTTCTTAAAAGGTCATCAGTCATATTGGATTTGGATCCATCCTAATGACCTCATCTAAACCTGGTTACATCCATACAAACCCTACTTCCAAGGAAGGTAAAGGGCTTCAGCATATTTTGGGGTGATTATTTCAACCCACAATGTTTCCTATGAGGTATACTAATGTGGCAAAGGACCAAGGCCTAATGACTTAGCAACATTAAAACTGAATTTCAAGCAGTACCATGATTTTTCTAAAACTAAAATCTAGCTATTTCATATTTCTGCTCAAAGCTCTTCAAAGGCTAGAATATCACTCTTTTGTATGGCATGACCTGGTCAAAGCCTGCCCACTCTCCCCTTCTGCTTTCCCTCCTCACAGCTAAACTACATTTTGGTGGTATTTAGAATGAGGTGTGATCAAAACCTATGGTGAGTGTTTAAATAAAAATTTATTACAGTGAGACTATTTTAACAGTAAAAACTTATTACAGTATTTCCTTTCATCCTCCTCAAAATACTCTAACACTAAACACACTTATCCCACCATTCTTGCTACTTTCTGAAGCAGTTGTAGTAGTCTTCTTTCACATATTTAGTTGCACTGTCATGCTGCCTCATGTCCTGAATCAACTCAAAATGTTTACCTGTCATGGTCATTGTGACTTCGGGAAAGAGCGAGAAGTCACACAGTGCCAGATCTGATGAATAAGGTGGGTTGAGGGCACACCTTGTTTGCTGGATGGCACTCAGAAGCAACATTTTCAGTCTTTTTTATTACACCTGGTAAAGATACAAAAGAGGGCTTCCAGAACTGCTTCAGAAAGTGGTAAAAATGATGGGATAAGTGTATTCGAAGAGAGGGCGAGTATCTTGAAGGGAATTAATGGCAGGTGTCTTTTACTGTAACAATTTTTAAATTTAAACTTTCACCATAAATTTCAATCACGCCACATATTCCAAAATCTCTTACATCTTTTGCTTTTGCACAAGTGCTAGTCTCCTTGAAATGCATCCAAACTTTTTACATTGCAAATTCATACTCATTCCTCAAGTTTCAGTTCAAGAATTTCTTCCTCTGAGAAATACCAGACTCTGGTGGGCAGGCTTCATATTCTACCTACGGTTTATATAGAGGCTAGGAGCTAAAAATTCAGAAACTCGGGTTTGAATTCTAGCTCCATTAGTTGACTACAGTGACCTTGGGGCTAATTATTCAACCTCTCTGTGCCTGCCCTGTCATCCATAGTACACAAACACAGTAGGGTGAGTGTCTGATTTCAATGAGTTAAAACATGTAAAGCACTCAGCAGGGACTGGCACCAGTTAAGTGTTCAATGTTAGTTGTGGTATCTTATGATCGTATCTATAAGTATTGTTGACACTGTGAAATTTCTGGTATATATTTCTCACACAAAACTATAAACTATTTGAGGTCAGGATCACATTTTTCCTCGGTACATTCTTAGCCTAGAGTAGTGCTTAGCATGCAAATAGATGTGGCGTAAGATTGAGAGACCTCAAAGAAGGGAATAGGGAGTTGGTTTCTCTTTCTCCAGGAAGACTTAGAAGGATATAGCAGAGTCATGAGAGGGCTGAAGGAGGGAGATGTTGAAGAGACAAGAAATGTCATTGCTACTGGAGAGAGACCAACATGTTTATGCAGAATTCTATCCTCAGCACCTGAATAGCCAGTTCATTATTAGTATTCAAAACATATATGTTGAATAAAGAAAAATACAGACATTAAAAAGTCAGGAGTGCAATAATCACAAAATAACTTTTTTTTTCAGCATCCAAACAGAAAAGCTATAGAAGCAGTATCACACGCCATCTATTAATATAAAGTGCTCAGATTTAAAGGTTAAGTTTGTAAACATGTCCAAAAAGTTCCTTTTCAATGTGACCAAAATGTTTCTGTTCAAGAACCGATGTTCTGTCAATCTTACATAATTTGCTGCGCCTCAGAGCTAGGAAGCAGTTCACTTGATGGACTATTTAAGTATAATTGAAACTGTGAGTTATTAAATTTTTATTTGGGAGAGCATGTAGTACTGGGGATTGAACTCAGTGGTGCTCTACTATTAAGCTACATCCCCAGCCCTTTAAAAAATTTTATTTTGAAATAGTCTTTGTAAGTTGCCCAGGCTGACCGCAAACTTGCCGCCCTCCTGCTTCAGCCTCAAGAGTAGCTGAAATTACAGGACTGTGCTATCACACCAGGCTTAAATTCTACATTTCTTAAACTTTTGCATATGTAACCCATATCAAAGCCCTACAAACAGAACATATTTGAAATAAGAGCTCAAATATCAAGTATTTACTCTGAAAATATTACTTCCTAAAGAAAGGGTAAAGATCAGGCCTTGTGAAATGTTTAGGAAGCCAAGTCAAGATAATATTACAGAAAACATTTGTATTTTGCTTAAGCAGTATCTTAAAAAACACAAATTTCTAGAAAAATAAGTTCTCAGATCTGTAAAGCTTGTTCCCCATTTATTTTTTTGTTGTGATTCAGAAATACAAGATATGAAAATTAGGTTACAATTCTGCCACAAAAGCTTCTAAAGTAGCAAACACAAGTTCTAACTCGTACCAAAATAGCCATGTGTTCTTTTGTCAATTTAAAAATGTCTTAACAGTTATCACCTCAAGCAAGTGTAAAATATAATAGCAATTATCTCCTCTTCAAAATATCAAATCCACAGCTACAGTGAACTATAATCTCATTATAGTTCCAGTCCTGAATTGGAAAGTTACAGTTAGCCAGTATTAAACCAAGTTACTAGAAATTTAAGTAAATAAGACACAGAGCATCTTACACCAAAAATATAAATATTTAGTATATGTGCTGCCGAAGCGAGCACCAAAAATATAAATATTTAAAAGTGGCCTCAAATGTTTAAATTAGAACATAATGTAATAAAATTAAACCTGATGACATAATTCCGGAAAAAATTGTGGTGCTGCCTTCTTCTAGGTAGAGCAAAACATATAGTTCTTTGAAAGAAATTCAGTATTAACAAAACGCTTTCATCATCTAAATACCAGAAATAGCCTCTTAAAGTTTCACGTGGAGGACTTAATAACACATGGTTTAACAGATCCAGATAAATATTTTAACTAAATATATGTAAGTACTAATGTAAAGAGACCACTGCAACAGTGTTTTTGTCTTTTTAACCATGCAAATTAAGTTAAAAAATTATAGAATGAACAATTTTCATGATTTGTTTCCTTTTTTTGTAGTGCTGAAGATCATACCCAAGGCCTTACATATGTCATACAAGCACCTACCACTGAACTATATCCCTAGCCCATGATTTTTGTTTTTGAAAATAGAAATGACTGTTTTCTATACATTTTTCAATTATGAAATGTCTTTGAACATATTTTGGAATTCATATGGCTGAATGATATTAACTTACAAATAAATCCATTCACAATTACAATAAAATGTTAAAACTAAACCATCAGAGCAGGCACTTCAGAACTGAAATTCATATAATAAGCTGTTGGTGGTCACATAAAAAGTCACAGTTCAACAAGATTACAATTAAACTTTTAGGGCCGCGGGGGGGGGGCAGTGTAGCTCTGGTAGCGCTCGGGCGCAGCATGCACAAGGCCCTGGGTTCAAACTCCAGCACCAACAAGAATAATGGTAATTAAAAAAAAATCTAGGGCCATACATAAGATTCATCCACAGTAGGTACTAAATCAATGTAATCCTTAAAAAAATGTCAATAGCATCCCTACCAGTTGGATTAAAGGTTGTTTTTTCTTCTTCCCCTGAACAGAAAAAACAAGATATACAAGAACCAAGTTAAAAGACATTTAAAAATTGAATTTTGTGTAGTATTTTCATGTTTTGGATGGATTCAGAATATTGTGGGATGCTGCTTAAATGACTGTAATTCCTTATCTCAAACTCTTTGGGCCAGATGCTTTTCCAAGTTCATAATTTGCTGGATTTGAAAAAGGTAACATGGGAGCACATAAAGGATATCACAAAACTCCTCCTCGGAGTCTGGCAACACCTTTAAAATCAAACCTGTTGATATTTCAAACAGGCACATCAAATGGCACAAATAAAATCAATTACCTTGCGCCAGTTCATTTTGCTAACAAATTATGGTATCAAATTTAGAGAAATAAGCAAGCTTAGTTTTGGAGTTTTGGGGATAGGGGAATATGGACATTTAATATCTCTGACAAAGCTTATTCCATAACATTATGACCTCTGCTAAGCAGCTCTCATATCTGACCTATGCTAGGTTATCTCCCACCACAGAACAAAGGTTCTTAAATTTGTTCAGACAGTAGACCACCTGAATAATAGTACCCTTTCTGACAATGATTTGAAAAATATATATATACTGTAATAACTATTACTAGTTAATTTTATTCAATCTGACACCACCTTAGACTAGATATTTATACAGATCAGCAGAGAGTGCCAACATTCAAGGAGCATTTATAAGAATATAACTGAGAAGTGTATAAATATTAATATAATTTAGGAAAATACATTATTCCTTTTTAGCAGCTGCACAGTGTGACTCCACACAGATCGCAAACTTTGGCTATAAAAGCTGAAAGATTCATGAAACCATTTTGGCATCAACAAACTCCTGCAAACCGTCATCAAGTTATACCAAGCAATTATATTTAATAGTTTCTGTATTTACCAGTGTCTAAATTTGCCAATTGCAGATCTTGATAAAAAGACACCATGGAGCCATTAAACATCTTATTATTTAAAAATCAACTTTTTAAAGTCAAAAGTTTCAGGGGTTGGGGATTTAGCTCAGTGGTAGAGTGCTTGCCTAGCAAGCACAAGGCCCTGAGTTCATTCCCCAGAACCCCCCACCAAATAAGCTTCAAAAACAAAAAAGCCAGGCTATAATTCCTAGATCTTTTTTTTTTTTAAACAATAAAAAAAATTTTCATCTTGTCCTAGCCAAGGGAATTGGAATGCCCCACCGTGCAGGGATGAGGGGACAGATATCAAGAAGTCCTGACATCAGAAGAATGTGTGCAATGGACAAACAGGATGCCACAGTGAAGATGGACCACGACTGAAAATAGGCACTTGCTGTAGAAATCCACAAAATGAACAAGTCCTGTAATCCAGAAACAGCATTCACAGGGCCACAAGGATTTCCAGGGCTCCATAGAGGAATGAGTGGGCTTCCGTAATGTGTGGCAGGAAGAAACTATTTTCAGGTCAGAGGGAGAGTCATACAAAAATGAGTGGTCATTTTATTTAAAAAAAAATGAGCATCTTCAAAATTAGCCATCTCTTTTCACAATGAGTAAAATTTAAATATACAATCATCAGCCTTTTCTAAAAGCTACATATATGCTACTAGGTTAAGAATGTCACACTTTATTTATTTTGTGTTTGTTTTAATGAATTCATGAATTAATTTAAAAAGTCAAGTCAAAAATCTTAGCTGGTCTTTTTTCTTCTTTTACAAAAATATTACAGCAGTATAAGCAAAGTTGGGCAAGGGAGAGGACAGACAGACACTAACATGGAACAGGTGAACTTCAACTCATCATGGCTATTGAAGAAACTGTAAACTTTCATAATAAAAACTAAGATTTTATTTTCTCTTCAGAAAACATTTAAGGAGGCTGCCTTTCTCCATGAATGAAAACTGAAAAGGTCTAAGCATCAGTCTAAGAAAGCACTGTCTCCTTGCTGGAAAAGACTGATCTCCTTACCTTCTGCTGCACTGCTCTCTCTCATCCCCCATGTAGCTTCATGGGATCAAAGAGAAAGAGGTTCCACCAGCAGCAGAGCGAGCACAACAGAGAGGTGTCCGTGACGTTCAGACTCACTGGCAATGTGTACAACTCATCTCAAATAAAATGCACCAAGTTACGAAGAAAAGCAAACCCCAGAAACCCATAAACTGCCTTTCATGGAAAGTTTGTAAAAGCCCTCAAGACTTCTTACGTGAGATAAAGTACATTTCTGGTCTTTATCTCTATTGCGGGGCGGGGGGGGGGGGGGGGGGAGAATATAAATAGAAAAAAATTCCACTTATCATTCTGGAATTCCGTTCTTTACCCTGTTCACATGCTGTTAGTTCTCATACTACCACTGCTCCACCTCAGAACCCAGAAAATCAAATGCTCTCCTATTCCATATTTGCATAGTGTTAATAATATTGTCTGGAGTTGGACTTCTACCCTTTGCTTACAGCCAGATTTCTGAAGCGCACTGGTCCAATCTTACTTATTTAAAAACAAGACAAGTGTCTGCAGGCCAAAAATTGGGTCCCATATAGCAGCAAGCTGTTCAAATTATTTGGAAACAGTTTTGCCCCCCAAGGGGTAAGAATTAGGCAGTTTTGTCTGCAATTTCAGATTTTGCTCTCTGCACCATGCAGCGACGAACTATGCCATCAAAACTTCCAAGGTAAAACAGAGCAATAGTGCGGAAAAGGCCCATAGTGACCACCTGCAAGACAAAGAGAGACCTTTTAGTTCATCCTACAGTGCAGTACAATAGTTCGCTTCATTTCAAGGTATTTAGGTCTCTGGTAAATAGTTTCTAGGACACATCTTCTTCTAATCTGTTCCAAGGCTAAGTATAATGAAAACTTTGTAAATGTCAGTAAGTTCTGAGAACAGACTATGTCTACTCTGTACCACTATATAGCACTGAGCCTACCAGAGAGATAAAATATTTGTCTGATTAATAAATTCCAACCATAAAAAGAACAAAATGATATTCTTAGCCACACAGGGTTGTAACTGGCAGAGAAACTAACAGCAGCATCTTGAACAGCCTAACTACAACCAAGGTTTCTTTGGTTTAAGAGCCCCACCCTGGGTGCTGAGAATACTGTGGTGAGCAAGTCACATCCCTGCCCTCGTTGAGCACTTTTTTTTTTAAGATCTCTATGTGGCCCTGGCTGGTCCTACACTCTTCCTGTGTAGCTGAGACTACAGGTGGGTTCTTCCCAGGCTTGAGCTTGTTCGTTAATTGGAAAGATAATCAAGTAAAAAGGCAATTACTGTTTCAGGGTTAAGGCAGCAATTACCTATATCCATTTACTCTCACTCTTTCCTTTAAGAGTCTCACCAAAGCAATACTAAATGGGACCTTGAAAAGGCATAAAACTACAAAGAGAAAGAGGTACCTTTTCAAATGTGCCAGGACTCAAAAAAATTTACCTCCAGAAAGCTACTAAAAGAGGTAAGCAAAACGAGGAGATCAACAAAGAAAGCCACTGTCATGAGATCCAGGAAACAAGGGGCCCAACATAAGAGACAGGCACAGAGATTTTCCAGGAGCACCAGGAAGGGGAGAAGCCAGGCACCAGCTCTACACCCTGCCGGGGCAGTAGCTTCAGGAGGAACTCGTTCTGGAAGGAAGTAAGACACCTCAGCTGGTATACCTGAATACTGTATCTCAAGAGGGGATGAAGATGGTAAAGAATTTAAGATTGAACTAATAATACACAGCAACAGTAAATGGAAAAAGGTCAAAAATACTTCAGGGTTATTTGGCTTTAAGAGCCCTACCCAAATTTAAAATTTGGCTTTTTTGACCAGCAAAAGTAATCATCATTATATGACAATAATCTGACATGCCACCAAGAAAGAGAAAAGGAGGCAAGAAAGGTATGCAGTCTGAGGGAGAAAGGTAGCTACGCAAGGTTCTGCTACAAGAACAGGGAGTGACTGCCTGCAGAAAGGTGCAGAGGAGGATCTGAAGGAGGGCCTGCTGTTTATGTTTTTTTCCTACATTCCTGGGGATTGAACCCAGGGCCTCACACTTGCTAGGCAAGTGCTCTATCACTGAGCTACAACCCCGGCTACTTATTTAATATTTTTAATTTATTTTGAGACAAGGTTTTGCTAAATTGCCAATGCTGGTCTCAAATTTGCAATCTTCCTGCCTCAGCCTCTGGAGTAGCTGGGATTAAAGGTGTGAGTCACCATGCTTAACAAGGGTCTGCTGTTTTTCTGAGCAATTTGTGAAACTATTTGATTCTATGAATGCGTGCAAGGGTAAGTTTGAAATATAAAAAGGGGAAGCTAGCAAAGGTCAAACTATGAAGACAGTAAAAAGATCACTGGTAGCCAGAGGCTAAGGGGAAGGATGAAAAGATGCCACTCAGTGCAATTTCAGGGTGGTGAAATTATTCTGCAGGACCCTGTAATGGCAGATACATATTAGACATTTGTCAAAACCCACAGAGAAGTGCATAATACCAAGAGTAAACCACAGTGTAGACTGCAGACTTTAGTTGACAGTAATGCATCGATACTGGTTCACCAATTGAAACAAATGGATGAAGCTAAGGTGCATACATTGAGCCTTAGCCAGGAGAAACTGTGTATGTGGGATTGGGGGTGTATATCAATGGGAACTCTACTTTTCACCCAGGTTTTCTATAAACCTAAACACTGTTCTAAAAAATAAAGTCAATTATGTTTTAAAATAATGGAGAGAGAACCTTGAAAGAAACCAATCACAATACAGCCTAATAAAGAACTACCACAGGGCTAAGTAGAGGCACTTACAGTCCTGGAGTCTCACAGTAAAAGCAAAGTTGTGATTAAGACCTGAAGGAAGTTCAGAAGTTGGCTAGATAAAGAACATCTGAGGATGAGGGGCACAGAGAAAGGCCCATAAAGAACAGGGGAAGGAGAGCACAGCAAGAAAGGAGTCAGAAAGGGTGGAGGGGCTGGCAGCTCAGAGGGCTTGTGCCTTACGCTGGGATTCAGGCTTTATCCTGATGGTGCTGGCAAGCCACAGAAAGCTTCACGCAGGGTAGACTGCCAGAAACAGAGATGGAAAATGTGATGGCACACTCAAACGCATCTGGTAGGCTTGGGCAGGGTGCTGCAGACCAAGGGATTTGGGAGGGGTGGGTGGGGCTATGCCCTGTTCAAGGGGAGCAGCTGCCACCTGTCTCCCCTGATTACTGCCTTCTGAGAATGCAGCTCTTGTTTAGCCAGACCTGATTTGCTAAGAAAAGTCTGAAATTTGGACTTTCTATGTAAAATTCTGATTTTGAAGCTAAACACACACACACACACACACACACACACACACACACACACACACACACTCCCCCCCCCCATGCCAGGTGGACCAAAACAATGCTTTTCAGGCCCTTGGGACACTCATTAACAACCTCTGGTTCATGAAATACATAACTCAGGTATGGGGTCAACTGCAAGAACCGAGGCCTGAGCTCTGGAAGCAGTAGTGGGGGTACTAAATGGGGATCCGGCTGGAGAACAGGGGACCTGAGGAGAGAGGGAAGAACAAGGAGTCTGCCTCAGTTTCCGGCTGAGGTGAGTGAATGTGCGCACCTATCACAGAGACAAAACCAGGGTGGTGGGAGGTGGGGGAGACCACAGAATGTTGGGGAAATATGAAGCTCTGTTGAATTAGATGTGTAGTTACTTTCCAGGGAAAATGACTAAAAGACACTGATACTGAAATGGAGGTAGTTATAGGAATTCTGCAACTCCTATTCCATGCAAACACTGGCTGCTCAGGCACAATGACACATAAGAGAGACAGGGACTCTGTCTCCCAAGAGCTTACATCGAACAGAGTCTATGTGTCAGAAAAAATGGCAAAACAATGGGTATATTCAGAATGAGAAGAAAAAGACTTATGAAAGACCTTAAAGAAAACTGGCAATAAAATCATTTGCCTTAGTCTTACGAGGTCTTCTGCACAGAAGTTAGTGCTCTATTCTAAACCAAGCATTAGCTTTGCCTTCCACAGCAATCTCCTCATTAGAAGTGTAAATATACTATCCTGTACTACTAGCACCTTTCTCGTCAGTGTCTCCCACAGACCGCAGGTGCCCTGAGGTTAGAGAGGTTGTCTAATACCTCCAGAGCAAACAGCACCCAGAATGCACATCAATGGACAATTAACCTCTGTGTGTCCTGGACAAAACTATAAATTCCTAAGGGTAGGGACTGCATTTAATCCTTGATTGTGTCTCCTTTGGCTTAGCTACTGATGACCCATCTCACCAAAAGATGATTTCTAGTCCAGTATCTCATTATTTGTAGGCAAGCCCACCCTAAACTACTGTGGACAGAGATCTCTGTTTTTCCAACATTTTGAGCAGTAGTTCTCAGGTGAAAACCTAGATAAACACTCAACAACAGAGATGGCACTTTATCTCTGAGGTGTGACTGAAAAATACGATGAATTGTTTACTTTTTAAAAAATTATTACCGTGAAAGACACACTGCTATTAATCCCCCTCAGAACATTCCCTCACTTTGATCATTCTTGTCCCTTTCTGATGCAGTTCTGGAAGTCTTGTTTCATGAGTGTCCACTGTCACAGCTGCCTCGATGTCCTGAACTGATTAAAAATGTTTACCTTTCGTGGTTATTTTGACTCTGGGGGAGAGCCAGAGCTGCACGGTGCCAGATATAGTGACACATATCTGGACACATAATTTCTCTTAGAGGAGGACATGTAATTTCTTTCGGACAGAAATTTCTGTTAAGTATTTGGATCAATTCAGGACATCAATGCAGTCACGAAAAGACACTCACATACAAGGACTTTCAGAACTGCTTCAGAAAGTGGCAAGAAGTGTGGTAAGTATTCTTGAAGTGAAGGAGAGTATTTTGAGGGGGATAAATGGCAATGTGTCTTTTACTTAATCATTTTTGTCGTTTTTAATGTAACCATTCAATATAGTTTCTGATCACACCTCCTATCTGCAGGGCTCTACACTGAAAACTTCTTCCCAGTCTACATTCCTTAAGTTATATCCTTAATCTACTTCCTATTAACTTGCTGCTGGTAGAGAAAAAGAAAAAGTTAATAGCTCAACAAAATTTTTTCATATTCATAAATAAAGTCACTTAGTCTATTCTTAGCCTCTTTTAGTGGAGGTCTGATGCCATATAGTTTTTGTCTATTTGTCTGAGTGCTGGTCGAGGCAGAGCTTACTTGCTGGAGTCCTTCAGTGATGGAAGTTACTGGAGCCATCCCACAGGTCAGTGATGAGAGCATGTACCCATCCGAGCCAATGGAACTATTGAAATTTCCTTGCTAAAAGAGAAGGAAGAGAAAAGAGAAAAGGATTGTAGTAAATGGAAAGGAATCAATTCAAAACTAGAAACAATGAAGTGTGTTCACTCACATTAGGTGAGATAGGACGGTACAAAGCATGTATCAGAACTCATAAACAGACATACATCCTTGGCAGATGGGCAGTTTTCAAACCGTAAGTCCACAGATCCCCTAAGGAGTCCTGAGACTCCTTTCAGGGGTACCTATGGACAAAATGATTATCATAATAATACTAAAACATTAATTGCCTTTCTCACCAGAATAACGTTTGCCCTAATGGGTAAAACTGCTAGGGCACAAACCCAAACCAATGTTCTTGTTAAAAGGAACTAGAAATTACTGTCACTTCCACTGCCACATGGCCTTGTAGTAATAGAAAATACACAAGGAAAATAGAACTTTTTAAAGTATTTTTAAAAATTTTAAGTAGTCATTTTACTTTAAAATGTCTTTGACAAAGCAGGTAAATTAATCATTTTATTACATCACAACCTTTGAAGATAGACCTCAATACAGTGCCCCACCCCTACCCCACCTCATTCTTTGTTTCAGTTATCCACAGTCAAAACCTGAAAATATTAAATGGAAAATCTCATAAATAAACAATTCATAAGTTTTTAATTGTATTCTGTTCTTGGTGGCATGATGAAATCTCAAGCTATCCAGCAATGTCTCACACAGGACATAAGTGATTCCTTTGTCCAGTGCATCAGATGTCTAATTTATAAATTAAACCTTTTCATAGGTACGTATGTACATATGGGAAAAAACATAAGGTGCAGTACTATCTGCAGTCTCAGGCATCCAGTAGGGGTCTTGGAGCATGTCCCTGAGGATGGGAAAACTACTGTATTCCATGTGGCAAACCAGAAACTTGCATGAAGTGCTTCAGTACCAAAAGACAATGGCTACCTTGAAGAAAAACCCTTGTGCAACCTTTCAAGAGTTGAACTTGCAGCTATACACAGAACACCATTTTCACATGAAAGAACCATTGACAGGGAAAGTAGACTTGCAAAAAATGAAGTGAGTCTACTGCTCGGAGGAAGACAACTTGATGCATTTGTAGGTGATGTTAAAATCTGAGCTTTCAAGGAAAAATTAAGATTTGTGAATCCACCATGGTGAGATTGTTGGCATCTCAATATATACTTTTATGGTAAGATCAGCAGTGCTTTTGATGAATGTGATTTTTTTTTTGATAACTCAGTAAACCCGTATTTTCCAAATGACTAATACATGTTATAAAATCATGAATGGGTAAAGGATCCATTCAAAGTGTGAGAGAGACTGATGGATTTTAATGTCACAGAGAACAAAAAGTTCACTGATGTGGTTTCCAATTTCACATTATAACTAACTACATGTAATTTAAGGAACTATCACTTGTCAAGTTTGGGTTTAATATCAAAAAAGAAAATTCTCTCCAGAAATATTTGAAAAGCCTAGTAAAATACTTCTGCCTCATCCAACTATATATCTGTGTGAGGTCAGATTTTCTTCACTTGTGCCAATCAAAACAACATTGTACAACCATGGAAGCAGTTGACAATCCAGCTCAAGTGTCTATTAAGGACTTCCACTTAAGGTCTGTGTAGACATAAAAACAACTGGTGAAAATACAAAACAATGCCACTCTTTTTGCTAATATTTTGTTTTGAAAAATAATTATTTCTGTAAAAAAAATCAATTGAAATGTAATAGACTTATTATTCTTGTTTTAAATGAATTATACTAGATATTTTGTAAATTATAGTTTCAATTTCTTATATGGCAAATATCAGTAGGTATAACCCAGGGAAACAAATATTCTCTAAAGGATGTCAATCATTTATGAGAGTGTAAAGTTGTCAAGAGAAAATAAAGTTTGCACATCACCACAGAAAATGAATTCTGCCAAAACTGGAGGAGTTATTCAGGATCATTAAAAACCCAGAGTGTGTTGGTTTTGCCTTAAGAGAACCAGGAAAAACAAATGTCGTTTGTGTCTTTGTCCTGTGCTGAAGGCAACTGGGACAGAGATGTTCACTTCAAACTATATTTTAATAATGGTTGTTATTTTCCAGATTCGGCTCAGCTCAACCTCACACAATCAGATGTGCACTATTTCAAAGCTGTACCACAATGTGCTGACGCCTCCCATTCCAAATGTCCTAAAGACTTTCCAGAGTCAGTCTGGCTTATGGTTCCCAGACATCCCCCAGAAATGTACATTTTTCTGCATGGGAGCTAATAGCACTGCTGTCAGAAGGCATGCGGCACACATGTTGTGCTATAAAACAGCACATGGATTCCAAAAGATCTCATGGGTGATTCCCAGGAACTCAGTAGCTGAAAAAGCACATGAACTGGGATGATAGGATGATGGGTTCCACAGGCCAGCTGCACTTTCTTTAGTTAAGTTTGGAAAAATGATACCAGGAGGTAGCAAGGGGAAAGAAAAACTCTTAATCAATGAACCTGGCAATAAGGTTTTTAATATAATCTAAAAGTGAAAATACTGTGAGAAAGGGGACAACGAACTTTATGTAGTGTACAATGCTTACACCTCACATCTAAATCTTATTTCCTCTTCAAGAACTGAAGTTCCAAATATACATCCTGATAAATCTGTTCATAAGATCAAGGCATATAGTTTCCAGGAACCTACTATCAACATGGAATCAATCAAGTATCTAAGGGAAGAAAAGCAGAGTCTATTAGATATGATAAATTTGATCCAAAAAATTACAGTAATTTTTGTTTTGAAGTAAGGCCTTGAAGAAATACCTTTTCAGAAATACAGTATAATGACAAATAGTACAGGAAACAAAACAAGGATTTTACTTACTATGGCATCTTTAACAATTTGTTTGGCCACCTGTTCTGGTTTACAAATACCTGTGGTCTCTGAGATAAGTCGAGTCTCCAAAGGCTAGAAGTGGAAAATAATGTACGTATCATATCAATGCCATCATTGCCCATTACATTACAAATAAGTAACTCCTACAGCCTCCTGAGTTATAAATAATTCCAAATTTCTACCTTCAAACAAAATTCTATTTTTAGACTTAGGTCCATGGTGATCTTCCGTCTACCTGGTAACTGTGAAACACTCAGCCCAGGAGCTGAAGACAAGGAAACCCTTGCTGCTCTCTGTAGGGCATGTGTGGTCTCAGCGGCAACGAAACCGGCGAAGCTCCAGTGAGACCGCCTCACTGTGTACCCGTTCAGGAAGGGTCCTCTTAGACTCCTCAGGGCTTGTCAGACACCTGACCAATGGTGTGCAGGCAAAGGCTGGACCCTGAGTCCTGAGCAACTCTGCTCCCCTCAGGACAACACCTCTATTCTGACCACACTCCCATCAGCAGAGCTGAGGTACTAGGTGGGGATGGTCTCAAACCAACCCATTTGATAACTGCAGCGGTTTCTTTAAAAAATCACAGACATCTGAAGCATGAACAGGGCACTAAACAAGGAGCCCCGAAGGAGACATCTCTGAGTGGCCTGTAGCTTAGTGTATGTTAGTTACAGGACTGGACTTAACTCCAAATCTTGGCCTTTTGTTCTCCAAAGGTCTATTCCTACTCTCCCCTATTTCGACACGCCTTCCTGAATTCTTGATTTGCAGTAATCAATCCTTCTTTTCTTTGAACATTTCTACCTTAATATACATCGCAGCTACTTCTGTATTTACATTTTACCTACAAAGTTTCTTGTGAGTAGGATCTTTTTTCTCTTTCTCTCATTTCTCTTTGATTCTTCTCTGTGGTACCTTGCACATCTGTGCTTGAAGTTCTTTACAAGGGACTTTCAAACTAAAGCCTTAAACTACAGGACACTACATTTTATTTACACATAGGCTTGGAAAATCAAAATAAAAGCCAGACTACAGACAGGCATGGTGTGCATGCCATAATCTCAGCTGCTCAGGAGGCTGAGGCAGGAAGATTGCCAGCTCCAGGCAGGCCTGGGCATCTTACTGAGACCTTGTCTCAAAATACAATTTTTTAAAAAAGGATGAGGATGCAGCTCAGTGAAAGAGTGCTTGCCTAGCAAGCATGAGGTCTTGGGTTCAATCCTCAGTACTGCCAAAAACAAAAACTAAACTAAAATAGAAAAAAAAAAAAAAGCATTTCATAAAAGTCAAGTATGTGATGAACCTGAGGAAAGAGAAAAGCTCCTTTGATGGGGCCACTATTCATTCTCCCCGACCACCAGGTTGGAATGGCCAAGCAAGATGAGTACAAGATTAAAAAGTACTCTGTCGCCCCCTAATGGGCCCACAGATCAATACAGAATTTTATTTACCAGAAAAAGTTTGCCAAAATTTTACTGGAGAAGAAAAGAAACAAACTTAACATCAACATCAGATTTTGGAGAAATCACCATCCTTTGTCAGCTTTGGCTTGAAACTAAAAGACTATACCAAATGCTACCAATAATCCTAACACATCTCTGCTTATTCTTAAGGCAGGACATTTGGCTTAAATTTACTGTAAAACAGTAGTAATTTTTTAAAAGGCAGTATCAAAGAAAAGAGAAGAAGAAAAAAAGCTTCTAAATCATAAACATCCCCCCCTTTTTTTTTTTGCAAATATACAGTCCAGAGAATAAGTGTCGATTTCTGTGATATGGAGGGTCATAAAAAAGAAAAAAGAAGAAAAAAAAAAGAAAATCTAAAACTAAAATCACCCTCAGTTAAATGAGTAATTTTGACTGATTCCTTTTCTCCACTCAGAACCCAAGTCATCTCCCTTACAAGGACAGAAGATCAGCTCTTTACTAATCAGAAACTCAATTCTAGGACACGCGTCACCGCTCAGAGCAGTTATGAGGTGTATTGCTGGAGACAGAAATACTAGGCAGGGGTTGGCATTGAATGGTGAGCTCCCCAGACCTCCTGCTTGGGCCCCACAACACAGACAGCTGTTCTTGCTCTCCCAAAGGCAGGGAACACAATTCCTCGCTGGGGAGGAATCCAGCCAGGAGAAAAGGTGAGCAGATGCTGATGTATGGGAGTCTTCTGATGAAATGGCCACGTCCCCTCCTGATCACCGTCTAGTGAGGCAGAAAGCTGAGAAGCTTTACAACTGGCATTTTAGTGCCTCACTCAGAGGTGGATAACCAAGGAGCACGAGACGTGTGAGGAATGTGTAAAACAACAGCAGAGAATAAAACCAAGAAATGATAGTACAGGATACAGAAGAAAATCGAAACAACAGGTTTGGCCATGAATTCCTGAGTGCAGCTCTCAGACACATTCAAGAAAATCAATTGATCCTCTCCATGTTGGTTTTCCCAGTATGACGGTGACTGGGTTCCAAGGGCAAGTGTTTCTAAGCAAGAGGAAGTTGAAGCTGCTAGTATCTTCATTTTCTGCCTAGTAAATTGGAACAGAGTCACTTCTATCGGTTGTTTCAACTGCAGAATCCACCGAGATGTAAGACAAGGGGACCTAGAACCTATCTTACCTTAACAGTAGTAGGAAGAAATTTGCAACTGGGCATGGGGGTCACACTGCTGTAATCCTAGCTCTCTGGGAAACTGAGACAGAATCAGTTTTTTGGGTTTTTTTGGTTTTTTTTTTGGTGCTGGCGATCGAACTCAGGGCCTTGTGCTTGCAAGGCAAGCACTCTAACCACTGAGCCAAATCCCCAGCCCCTCGAATCAGTTTTTAAAGCATCAGAATTACACTGTCTAGATTAAGATGCCTGGTGAAGCAAATGCTTCCAAGAAAAAGTCTCAACCGTTAAAAAATTCCAAAAGAAAAACTAGTGATGAAGTGGAGTTGTTCAAGAAGAGGTTAGAAATACAATTAAAAAGAAGTAAAAATCATCCAAAGCATATGTCTTCTGAAGGACAAACAAATCATATTACTCTAAAACAGATAAAGACAGCATCCAACAAGAAAGAAACCTGGCTACCTCTTTCAAAGAGTACAGGGAGCATTTGCAAACTATGATGGAAGCAGTAATAATAGTAACTCTGAATAATAATATGAAAGAAAAAGAACAAATTCAGTATCATCTTACCTGCCTAAAGAAAAGGTTGCTACAACTGTGTAAAACCCCGAAAGTCGGAAAGTCGCTTCCAAAAACTGAAACATTTAACTAAAATGTCAAGTCTACTGAAAATGGAAAGAGCACAGGACAGAGCTAATGAAGAAGGTCTGGCATTACTGCAGGAAGAAATAGATAAAATAGTACAGACTACAGAGTCAGTGACTGGGAAGGCTCAGAGTCTAAAAAACAAAACTGACCTTCTTTTTTTTTTTTGAGACAGGGTCTTGCTATGCAGTTCAGGCCAGCCTTGAACTTACTATGTAGCACAGGCTGGCCTCGAACTTGCAGTGATCCACCTGCCTCAGCCTCCTGAGTGCTGGGATCACAGGCATGCGCCACCACACCCAGTTAAAAAACAAAATTGAAATTCTGGCATATAAGATGGAGGAAGAGGAGGAGAAGGCAAAAGAGATGCTTCAAATGGATAGACATAGCATCCTTTCTCTCCCAGAGCGTTCTTAGAACAGTGTGAAAGCACTCACACTGCAAAAAGAAATTCTGATGCTAATTCCAAACCAGAATGTTCTTCTTAAAGACTTGAATGTTCTTCATAAGTCACCCCAGACAAACATGTCAATGTTCACTGAAGAAGCCTGTAAGAAATTAAAGGCCTTGTAGAAAAAAATTTTTACATTGTTTCTGATTAATGTTTATGAACTTGTAAAACTATTAACCTGTGATGTTACAGGGGCTGAAGCTCCTGCAGGATTTATTACGCTCTAATATGCACTTCAAAACTTGCCTGTGTAGGCCTATCATTTGCATCTAATGTAGTCTTGAAAACTGTTTTTAGCAGTTATGAAACCTAGAAAATCAATATTTATATTACTGTACTATAGTTACTTGCCTAAAACCCTAAAACAAGAATACCCATGATCTGACAGTTTATGACGGCTAAATGGAGCTCATCTGTTAGCTGGCGTGGAGGGGCTGTGATGTTGTGATGCTGGATATGTGAAGTGCTTACGTGTAGTACTCAATGAATAAAAACCTGAGTGTCTGCCACTGGGGAAAAAAAAGCAAGCAAGAAAAAAAATTAAAACAACAACACAATAACAAAACTAAGACCAAAAGCATAGAATGAATATCTTTAGAAATAAAATATGAAATCCATGAATGAAGGGATGAAGCTATAATCTTTTAATATTCAGAGAAAAGAGCTGTAAACTTTTATATATTTCAGCAGAAACAAAAAATTTAACTGAAAAGTTGAAGGACAAGAAAATGAGAAAAAGAGAAGGAAATTAGAAGATGAGTCCAGAAAATTCAACATCTTGAGTAACAGAAACTCCAAGAAAAATACTTGAAATACTTCATATGGAAAGAAAATATCAAAAAAGTAACATAAAATGTTCCAGAACTGAAGTTTCTGAGTTCAGAATAAAAGAGTTCATTAAGCATCTAGCTCAAAACGTATTAAATAAAGATAGCAAAGGACAAAAAGCTACCCCCAAATAGGTCCTATATAAAGGATTGGCATGGGGTTACCAACAGAAACTAGAAGCTAGTAGTCAACGGTGAAATGCCTGTAAAAATCTGAGGAGGCATTACTTCCAATCTAGAATTCTGCACCCAACAAAAACAATATACTAGGATACACCACATTCCAAATAAATGCTATCACTGATGTACACTTTCTCAGGAAATTACTTAAGCTCCACCAGAAGGGGCAGATACATGACAAAAGTGAAAAACACAAGATCCAACAAAGGAAAGAGGAAAAGGTTTGGAAACTGCAGTATGATGGCAGAGAGACGTGTCAAGAGCACTGCTGAGCGGCAGGTCTAGATTGGGCCAGGAAGGCAGAAGGGCCCAGAGAAATGTCTCTGAGGAAAAAGGAAAGTCCTAGAAAACTCAGTGTGTTTGAATGGACTGAAAGGAGCCTGCTAGTTCTGTCTGACTTGGGATTGAATAAATTATAGATAAGTACGAAGTCAAGCAAATAGAGACAAGAAAGGAAATGTCATTATAGAAAGGTGTGAATATTTATAAAATTCTATTAATAAAAACACTGAATCTGAATTAACTCAAGATTACACAGGAAGAACACAGTAAGCAGGGAATAGATGAGTCTTAAATTTTATCTTCCATAGCAGAAACTCAGTAAATAATCTCTAAATCTTAAAAAAGAAAAAAAAAAGTAGTAGGAGTAAAAACACACTGGTTGAATAAATGGCTGCTTCTGGGAATCGAGAGAAGGAATGAGGCAAAAAAATGATGTTGGGCAACTGATGAGGTAGAGTACCTTGATAAGATTCCAACAAATATTTAAATTAAATGTTAAGAAAATGGGTTTGAGGAAGAGAGGAATGAAAGAAGGAAGAGTCACATGAAGAACCTCAGGGAAGTCCTCAGGCGCCCAACAGACACCCAGAAACACCAGTGACTGACAAATGACCTTAAACTGGAGAAAAAGGACAGAAAAATCAGAACAGGGCTTTACGACATTAAGGACAGAATAGACATGAGAAATGCTGACCTTGGTTTTGTTTTCCATGGCAAGCCCAGGAGTGTCCGTGTCCGGTGGGTAGGCCACTGTCACATAGACATTGTATGGCTTCACCTGCATCAGGGAAACAAGGTTTGCACCTTCAGTTCAGGAGGCACAATTTTCTGCCCTACCCCACCAACCTGCCCTGGCTGCTCTCATTCTCAGAAGGTGGTGAGGCCAGCAGGGTGATTTTGTAAATTGAGAATGACTATCAATTCTCCACGGGGATGATTTAGAAAAGAAGGCAAAAGGCTTCTCCCGACATCTATGCCACAGAACAGCGAGCCCGAGGATCAGCAGGGGTCCCAGGAGCTGCCCAGCAAGGATAGTAGACAAAGTTTAAAACCAAGTCCACTCACCTGCCCAGACTGCACACCATCTAAGTGCTGTTTTAAGGCAAGGTAACAGATCTAGTCCTTGTCCACCAGACTGCAAATGTGTTTTCTCTGCAGGCTGTTTCTGATACTTTGGCTATGTTAATTTCATCTTCAAACTATGTTGTGATCCCTTATGCCCTCCCAGACCCAAGTCTAGAACTACATCCATCCCAGGAGAAGTCTTATTCAAGAAGTCCTGCATAGCCAGGCCCTACCCATTAGGATACCAGGAGCCACTTCCTCTCCAACAGCATTAGCCAAAAGCACTCTCACCCTGGGTGGAACCCTCAAGTCAGACCAGCCGAACAACTCTTTTGCTGACAACCACGATCACTACTTACATACAGAAACTCCTTCCCCTGCCTTTCTTTACAGTCCTCCCTCTATCTGATCTGAATCTCCATTTCGTTCCTCTAACACCTGTTTACCTTGACATCATGCCTTTACATTTAACTCCCTGACTCATACACATATCCTCAACAAGCCCAGTGGACTCCTGCTGGTCAGCCATGACGTACCCTCTCCAAAGACCACTCAGAAGCAGCCCTGCTGCATGCTCTCATCTTGCCCCTAGAATTATCAACTCCCAGGGAAATACTTCATACCATTCAAATTTCTGTGCCGTGATTTTTATTTGCGATTGGCTCACTTTTTAGCCCCCATACCAGGAGATTTGGAAGTGGAGGCAGCTAGTAGAAAGGTCAGCTACCGAAAATCTCCAGGATAAATTCACATTAGACCGAAAATGGACAATACATAAAACGACAGGCTCTAGTCTCCCAGGGTCTTGTCTGATCGTCAGCCTCTTTTCTCCCAGGTTCCCTCAGTCAAGCACAGTTCCAAAGCCATGTGGGAGAGCTGCAAGGGTCAAGAGAAGGGAGCAGAGGGTCCTGACCAGCCATCCTGGGAAGTGCAATAGCGAAAGGGGGATGCTTCTGTTGGTTCTGTTCTACTGCAGCAGGGCCTGAGAGAGCTTATCGCTCAACACCGGCGGGGCAAGCAGCCTCATGGTGCAGCTATGCTCATAAATGGCTGTGGATGGAGGCTAGCAGGGCAGGCTAATGAGCCAGCAATTTTCCTTCCACTTGTTTCTGAAACACAGACTTAAAAAAATTACTTTCCCACAGCCTTGCCCTCCACTGCACATGGACAAAAGAAAAATGGCACAAAACAGCAAGTTTGTGATAATTAGATGGTCCGTGTAAACCTGGTTGCTGGCTGCTCTGCCAGAGTCGTTTCCGTATGTGTGCGTCTTTCCCCCACGGTAAGTAAGGGTAGTGGTATGTGCCAGTGTATGGTAGTGTTTCAAAGCAATGTCTCTCAAAGCCAAGGTTATGGCTGATTTGCCAATGGTTAAAACACAGCTTTTCAGGACACTTTTTTCGGGGGTGGATCCACAGAGTGCTGCGGTTGAGGGATACCAGTCTAAGCTGTCCTGGGCTGGTGTCCTCTCCGTAATTACCATGCCAAATGACTCTCCCAGTCTACAGTCAGATGCTTCCAATGTGCAGTAACTTATCTCTTACACAGACTTTATTTATTTATCTAACAATGCCTATTGAATAAACTATTATGCGCCAGTGCTGTTCGAAGAATGATGCACATAGGTATGACAAAACAGATAAAATCTGTCTTTGTGGAGCTTCTGCTCTCCTAAAACTCTTGGTCACATAGTGTGCTAAAATCTGACTACACTAAATTATATTTACACCTTCTTTAACTATTACTCTCATAATCCTCTCAAAAAAAGGAAAAGAGGATAGTTTGGGTTCACTTGTTCTTGGTAAAAGAAGTCTGACCACAGACCACCACTTTTTCTAAGAATGTATAGGCCAGCTTTTAATAACCTGGTTTCCTACTTAGCTGCCCAATTACCTGCTTCTCCTGTCTCTGCTGACTGATGATTCTCTATCCTTCTCTGTGTGCCCCCATCCCTAGCCTATCCTTATTTTCCCAATGCTTTCCACCTCTCATCAACCTCAAACAGAAAAACAACTAATCACTCAAGAACAGATTTATCATTAGTATAGTCCCAACTAAGATGTGCTGGTCCTCATTCCGCTCCAACAAAGACACAGAGAGAAGACTAGCATGAAACTTCCCAAGTTAAACTTCAGCTTATTTTCTGACCATGGTGGGAAAAAACTGGGAATGAGGCAGGCTTGACTGGGATAAGGCAGGCAAAAACAAGAAAATAGTTGTTTTTTGTATTTTTTTTTCTCCTGAGACTCTGATATCACATCTTTAGCTATATAACCCACGTTAGAGGTCTGCTTTCCAAAAATTAAATTTTCAAATATTTTAATGCTATTTTTATACTTAAAAGACTGAGTAAGAAAAAGACTCCTCCTCTCCCTAAATGCCAACAAAGCATTCTTTCAAAATTACTCATTGTATCTATAACATTTCCAGAGTCCTACCTTAGTTTGGGGGCAAAAGGGGAAAAAAGGAAGACTTGAAAGCTTATTAAACCAAAAGGATTATCAAAAGTATGAACCAGCCATAGTGGCACACACTTGTAAACTCAACACTATGGGATGCTGAGGCAGGAAGATCACAAGTTTGAATCCTGCCTGGGTAACTGAGTAAGACTCTTGTCTCAAAAAATAAAAAGGGCTGAGGATGCAACTTAGTGCAGAGGCTTGGGTTCAATCCCTAGTACTGGGGTGGGGGGTTAAAAATAGTAGATTTTTAGATGTAGATGAAAATTTTACAGTAATTATATTTGAGCAATTATACTGGTTTCATTCCTAGAACTGACTAAATTATCCAGGTTTCAGAAACACATGACTTTCGGTTTGTAGGGAAATAAATGGTTTCATTTAAATTCTACTATGAATAAACTAGATTTTTGAAGACTGAAATTATTTTCCCCAAATAAAATAGCCTGTTTTTCATGGCATATGTTTATTTTCTGTTTAAATAAGAACACTCTAAATAGAGTCCAAAAATTGACAAAATGTCAAGCAGATCTGAGAGTCCAGGTCAGCTGGCTGTACCAAGTGACCCACACTTGCCCCGAAGCTGAAGGAACTCTGTACTAGCAACTCATTTCCTTTCTCCTCTTCTGAATTAGCATCTCTGTTCTACCTGAAATAAAACTAGGTCACCCATATTTTACACTTTGCCCTAAATTAATGAGTCATGATGTAACTCTGCAAAACAAGACTTAGGGGAAAAGGTCTGATGAGCAGATTTTTTCATATCCAAAACACTCCTTTCACCTATACAGATTCTAAAGCCAGAGTGAAGGGCCGACACAGGTAGCTAGCAAGTAAGGCAACTTGTGACCTGAGTTACAGACAAATCCTCTGCTGCAAGACTACAGCTTGGAGTTAAAGGTTTGGGCCTCAACATTTCTGTGATTAAGTTACTATATGACTTTGACCAAGTCAGCTTTCTTTCCATATGACATAATGATAGCTGCCTCACATATCTCACAAGATTATGATAAATAAAATGGCTACTCATAAAAGGACTTTTCAAAGTAACAATTGCAAAAGTAATAAGCAGTATCGCTGTTTGAAATTTCACAGCTGTAAGTGCCCTATTGGTTAAGCATGTTACAAGGATCTATTATGAAGAGTATTAAGGCAGGTGCTAACAATGAACTCCATGACTGCTTCCTTTGGTGGGAGAACAGCACAGTTTGTCAGTCTTTAAGTGGGCCATTAGGATACAATCACTGGTTCAAAAACTAATCTAATACCTAGGCAGTGTGAGGCTGTCACACATCGCCAAGGTTTCTTCTGGGGTCTTCCATAAACACAGGTCAGCAAACTGTAGCCTGTGAGCCAAATGTGGCCCTCTGCCTACTTTTATAATTAAAGTTTTACTGGAACAGTCATGTCTGTTTATTTATGTGTAATCTACTATGGCTATTTTCCTGCTACCGCAACAGATTTCAGCAGCTGTAACAGATACTATCTGGCCCTCAAAAAATTAAAATATTTACCATCTGGCCATTTGTAAAAAAAAAAAGTTTTAATTTGCTGGTCTCTGATCTAAACTATTAAACAAGACTCCATATACTACAAGAGGGCTGCCCACAAATTCTCTTCTGGACTTTTAACATCATGATGTAGTATTATATTTCAATGTGTACTGCAATAGAATGAGTTTTACCCTGCCTTCTTCAGCATGCAGTTGTGGCTAGATATACATGTAATGCCCTCTAAGCATCCCCATGTGACAACACTATAGAAATCTACTTCACACAGCTGAAGTGTGAAGCATGACATTTATTTTCAAGATAATCCTAACTACATCCTTCTTCCCCAAAAATGTTATATTAACTGTGAAAATAAAAGCACTCACTTTCTTTAAAACACAAAAACATAAGTATTAAGAGAGTGAAATGATGTTTTTATTCTAGCTCTCTCATTGCACAGATGAGGGAACTGAGAACAAGTTAAATGACTTCTCTATGAGCTAAAAGTTAATATCTCTTTCTAGCTCTTGCTTTAAACATTTAATGTTATTATTCAGTCATAAGAGCAGGTCTTTTTGTGAAAGGAAGATCTCTATAGAATAAAATATCTGCTTAACATACGCAAACAGTATTAAACTCAACAATATCGTGACAATATTACTAGTATTTTGTGTACTAATCAGGCAAAACCGCATAACCATTCTGCTTTGGTCTTAACTAGAATTTTTATGCAATGGGTAATGTTAAATGCAAAACTTGGGCTTCTTGGGCTTCTTGGGTTTAGCCAATGTTCCTTCACTAATATCAAATCTACACATCTAGTTTAATGCAACAACGTGTAAAGAAGTTAGAAAACTAAAAAGCTCACATATTGTTGAGTTGAAAGGAAAAACCATGAATGTGAATACAACTTTTACCTCCATTTGCAAAGCTTCTGCCAATCCCCTTATGGCAAACTTTGATGAAGAGTAGGCTGTGTATCCGAATAGGCCCAACTGTCCAGCCTGGGAGGACACAAACACAATCCTGCCCACTCGGCGTTCCATCATGGTGGTGATCACTGCTCGGCTCGGGTACACACTTCCCAGGTAATTGATGTTCATTAATTTCTGCAGAGAACAAAGAAACCACATGAGGTGGGAACAAGGTCAAAAGTTTAAGGGCCTCGTCAGTGGGAATTCTGTCTGCTTTTCAGATTTAAGTTCTTCAATGGAAGTCCAAGTTACTGAAGCACTCAACAGATTTGTTGAATGAATGAATGAATGAATGAATGAGTAAACAATGCCACATATAATAAGGCATGAGACCTACCACTTGAACCCTATTTCAATCTAGTCTTGTGTTCTCACTAAGACAGCAGTAATAACTGTGCTGAAAACTGGTCCAAATTAGTTTTCCCCTTATAAAAAGAGCACTGCATGTTGCTAGTAATCCATTTGAAAAAACAGTTTTAGGAAAGAACTTCCAAACATTTCCAGCGCGATTGGTCCAAAGCTTTGGCTCTGCCATATACTACCTATTGGATGATGACTCAGAAAGTCAGATACTACTCATTTTCTCAGCTGAAAACAAGGGTAATCTTGGAATGACCTCAGGATATAAAAGAGAAAATACAAGTTAAATGCTAGCATATCACATGAAACACTCAGTACATTTAGTTCTTACACAGTGGTACCTTGGTTCACGGATGCTTTTGTTTACAATTTGGTCCATAAACAGAAGCGTTTGGCAGAATTTTGTTTGTGTTTGTGAACTCTGCATCAGGTGTTGAACATGACCGCGGCCATCTTTCCTGCACAGACATGAATGTGAATACTTTTTCCAGAATTGTGCAATGAATTAAGTTTGTGAACCAAGGTACCACTGTATTATGGTCAGACCTCACAAAGGCATTAACAGTATGTGTTTCCCTCAACCTACCAACTCTTTTTTTTTTTAACACGCTGAATAGTACTTTATTATTTATATATACACCACATTTTTTATCCCTTCATCTGTTGACAGACTCTTTGGGGTGCTGGTGCTGGGGATCAAACCCAGAGCCTTGTGCTTGCTAGGCAAGTGCTCTTACCATTTGAGCTAAATCCCCAACCCCAACCTACCAACTCTTAAAACATTAAAACCTTAAAATTTTAAACTTGAGGATCTAACAATGCCTACATTTAAATGATTCTATTAAAAGTCTTGTAAAAATATTAGCTCTATCATGATGTAAAACTCAACACTCCAGAGGATCTAAGTCAGTTATGTTAAATCCACACAAAATTGGTAACTTTTGAAAATGATGACCAGGAACACCAGGAATGACATGGCAAAATACTCACACTGTAAGTTTTTATTTTTATTTATTTATTTATTTTTGGTGCTGGGGATTGAACTCAGGGCCTTGAGCTTGCTAGGCAAGCACTCTAAGCACTGAGCTAAATCCCCAGCCCCACACACTGTAAGTTTTTAAAAAGTAGAGGGCTGGTGATATTTAGACTATGACTGTAACTATTTTAACTATTAAATAAAAGGCCAAATATACAAGTACAGAATCCAGGAAATAGAGAAAATTGTGACTGTTTAAGATGTTGGTTAATAGCTCTGATCCCCAACCACCTGAGTTCCTGGAGTGCCTTTTCCCAGCCACCTGAGCCCCCCAAACAATACTCCCACATCCTGTTGCCACCCCATGTGTGCTACTAGGTCATGGTGTACCTTCCACAACAAAATGTCAGTCGTTACTATGTCAGCTGTTGGCATGTAGCCATTGCTATTCAGCTATTCTGGCCTCACCCATCCAATGGTCTCCCATCCCTCTAACCCCATCCATAAAAACCCAGCTCAACAAGCTACTCTGACCCCTCTTTAGAGTTACTCCAAGAGGCATCACTCAAACACCCAAATTCAGGCTGGCTGGGCTCTTTTACTGAGTTGTCACTGTACCTAACATCAGTATTCCCACTTTTTCCCAAAATGTATTTTAATATCTTTATATTGTTTTGATAAGAAAAATGTCCAGAAAAGGAAAGTATCTGAAGAAAAGATGGCACACTTATCTCAGCTGTCTGGAGACCCCATTAAAAGTTCAGTAAAGAGGCTTTTTTTGAAAGGGACAAACCCACAAGAATAAAGAAAACAGAAATGAAAATAACAGCAATGACCATCTTGTAAATTGAAAAATAGAACAACATATGATAACTAACTTGGTGGAACACAGAAAACCTGAATGTTAGGTGAGAACAGAGAATCTAAAGAGCAAGATTACACCATAGCAAGCACCTCTGGGGCAGGGCTGAAAGACATGAATATGCAATAAAAGTCTGTGTACAAGGCAGTGAGGCAGAGACAGCCTAATGTCCATCCACAATGAATGGATAAATACAACGTGGGATATTCATACAATGAAGTGTTACTAACCTATGAGAAGGAATGGTACTGATCCATGGTACAACAGGAATGAACATCAAAAATGTTATGCTAAATAAAAGAAGCCACACAGAAAAGGGCACACATTGTATGACTCCATTTACAGGTAAAGAGATGGGATACAGATCAGTGGTGGTCAGGGACTAGGATAGCAGTCAAAGAAAGAATGAGGAGCAACTGCTTAATAGGTGTGGGTTTCCCTTTTAGGGTGAAGAAAATGTTTTGGAATTAGTTAGAAGTGGTAGTCATACAGCACAGTCAATGTGCTAAATGTCTTCGAACTGTTCACTTTAAAATGGCTAATTTTTCTGGGTGTGGCGGCAGGTGCTTATAATCCCAGCACTTATGAGGCTGATGTGAGAGGATTATCAGCTTGGGCAACTTAGTAAGACCTTGTCTCAAAACAAACAATAAACAAAAAATAAATACATAAACACATAAATATATAAAAACAAAATGACTAACTTTCTATTAATTTCACCTTGCTTTAAAAAAAAACAAAAACTGATGTAGAACCAAAACAAAACAAAAACCAAAGCAGTTATATCCTAAAGGCCTTTCCTTTCTTTACAAAGTAGACATGGGCCCCTTTTCAGTCTGCCAGGAGACAGTGGTTTAGTTTTGAAAAAGGATCAGTTTAGAAAAAGCAAAAGGTCTAATGAAAAAGTGTCTAGACACTGAACAGGGAGATTCCAACCCTCTTTGCTGATTTCACTCTCCCAACACTGCTGTCAGGCACATATTTTCTAGGCAGGAGGCTTCCAATTGACCTAAGAGAAAAGACCTACAGATAATGACACTGAGGTACCCCCCAAGATACATCCCAAACCATCACCCTACAGGGGGCTCACAACCAAACCCCCTACCCCCTGCAAAGAACTCCTACCAGCTCTTTAGTGCCCGGTTCTTAATGTACAAATACAACCATGGCTTGCCACATAGCCACACAAAGCCTCTAACTCAGAACATAGAGGCACCAGCCTCAGAAGCAGAGACAGTGAAAGGACAAAAGAAAACGTAAGTAACGTTCAATATTTACAGGCTTACATTAAGACACAGCACCAAGAAACCTCAGAAATGCTTATAAAGGAAAATTAAGAGAAATACGCTCAAGTTCCCGAGGCTTAGCGATTCACTAGGTCTCAAAGTCCTCAGCATCAACTCTTAATCACGACTAGGATGTATTACAGGGCAAGGATATGAACAAGATCGGCAAAGGGAAAAGATAAAAAAAAGATAAAAAGACTCTGGGGCAGCGTCCAGGAAACCAGATGTAAGTTTCTAAGATCCACTTCCCAGTGGAGGCACATGGGCCTGCCTAACTCCTCCAGCAACGAGCTGTAACAACCCAGGCTTCACATTCTTCCCTGTCACTGATACCTACAAACATGCACCAGGTATTATACACCTAGGTTGCTTCTATTCTCCTTCACAACCACACACCTCCACAGAATGTTCACTTGATTGCCTTGGCACTGCCATGAGACTCACAGTGTTCCAACAATCCTCACTCCTTCTGCCCACACCCACACATCCCACTTCCTGTGGTTCTGGCTTCTGAACTGTGCATTCATTTATCTCAGCCATGCAAACTACTCATTCTTCAACCCATTCTTTGCCCCATGTTCAGTCAAGTTGGGCCTGCAGATTCTCATTCCATGTCACCTTACACATGCATGCACATGCACACACATGCTTTACCCCCCCCACACACACCCCTACTCCTCTTTTCCTACTTCCCAAATCTTTGCTTTATCACTTCATGCCTAGACTTCAACAACTATTTTCCCAAACCGATTCTTTACACAGCTGTTGATGTAATCTCCCAATCTCCGTTCCAGATGAAGTCTAGACAACTCTCTATCATGCTGAGTTGATAAAGAAGCCTTAAGACACTCACATTGCACCACTCTGCTCCTATCTGCACCCTGACTCTCCTGCTTGCCTAAAGTAAATTCCAGAGTTTATGGTGCTTTCCCACGGCCTAACAGAAGCAAGAAGCTACAATACTGGCTCTATAAAAAGGCAATATGATTTCAAATTCAGAATCAAGCATTCAAAATCCACCTCCTGGATAAAGACCTAATAGAACAATAAGAGACAGATGGGTTCATGCATTGCCAACTATGAAATATCTTGCACTTAAAAAGATTTCCGAAAAAAAAAAGCAACAAGATATACCATGTACAGATACAAAGCCCCTTTGATGAATGTTATCACTATGTACATCTAAAATGTACCATTAAAAAAAAATAAGCAGAAGAATAACTTCAAAAAAAAAAAAAGATTTCTGGGGATTTACTCCAGTGGTTAGAGTGCTTGCCTTACAAGCACAAGGCCCATTAGTTTGATCCCCAGCACCAAGTAAATAAAAAGATTTCCATTTCCATAAATAAAAAGAACACCATTTCTTTGGTGTTGAAGTAAATTACTAAGAGATTCGTTCTTTGGCAAAGGTGTTTAAAATAAAAGATGTGTCATCAGCTTGTTCTTCAGCTTTTCTGATCTCTCATTATGTTGATAACACATATGTGGTGGCTCATGCCTGTAATCCCAGCTACTCAGGAAGCTGAGATAGGAAAACTGCAAGTTTGAGACAAGCTTTGGCAACTTAATGAGACTCTGGCTCAAAGTGAAATTTTAAAGGGGCTAGAGATGTAGCTCAGTGGTAGAGTACTTGTCTAGCACGCATGGTTACAATAAAAAACAATAATAATAGTAATAACAGTATAGTAATAATGGTAGTAACAATAATAGTAGTAATAGTAATTACTACTACTATTAGTAGTCATAGTAGTAATAATAGTAATAACAACAACAACACTGATACTAGACATGAACATCCAACCTCTCTTGGTTTACAAAGTGCTGTCCTGAAGAGAGGGTTTTGGTGAATGGTAGTAATCTACACCACACGAGTTATTTTGTTTTCATTTTATAGCTTAGGTTCAGAGATTCGTTTGTGTGCTTAAGGTTTGATGGTCGTGGCCCCGGGAACACAGCTTCATCAGCCTTCTTCTCATCTTCTCAAGCTTCTCTGAGTGCCCAAACGTGTTCACCTATCTCATTCTTAAAGCCTTTGCCCAAAACTTGTTGTACTTTTTGTATACAGGCTATCCCAGAGAACAAACATTTTCACTTACTTCAAAAGTACTAACTTCAAGATCTTCAAATTTTCCTGCCAGTGCCAAGCCCGCACAGTTGACAAGCATGTCCACTGGACCCAATTTCTCCTGTGCCTAGAAAAATGGATCAGAGCAGGTATTACAAGACAGAATAATCACTTAGCAGTAAATCTAGGTTGATAAACAGAATCTACAAACCACAAACCACTAAACCTATAAGGAAGATTGATGAATTCCAAGCCACAAGGCAAAATGTAAAAAACAAACCAAAAGTCAAGTGCATTAAATCCAATCAGCCCAACCTCTTACTTGTTTTATGACATTCTCTACTTGGTTGTAGTCTTCAGATACATCAACTGAGATACAAAGCACCACCTATTAAAAAGAAAAAAAAATGATCTGAGGTACGCACATGTTAGAACTATTTTTTAAAGATTTTTAAAAAATTAAAAGCAATTCTTTTCAATAAAAGTGGCCATTTTTTTTGGTACTGAGAATTGAACCCAGGGGACTCTACCCCGACCTACTTCCTCAGCCCTTCTATTTTTTTATCGCTCATCCTGGCCTAGACCTGTGATCATCCTGCCTCAGCTTCTCAAGTAGCTGGGATTAGAGGCATAAGGCAGATTTTGAATGCACAGATTATAGTGTTTAAAATCTGCTGACAATGCAATTGATAGAGGCACATCCACAAGAAACAACATGCACTGTGAGGGGCTGAGTCAAAGGGGAGTGTGAGGTGGGTGCTAAAAAGAGCAGATATTTGGGAAGCCTGGTGCTACAACTGGGATAAGTATCTTCCAAACGCCCATGTACTAAAGGCTTGGTTCCCACCTGGTAGAACCTTTAGGAGGTGGGCCTAGTGGAAGGAAGCTAGGTCCTTTGGGGGTGCACCCCTGAAAGGAGAATTGGGCTCCAGCCCCTTCCTGCTTTTCCCTTTGCTTCTCAGTCACCATGAGAGCAGCTGTACTCCATCAGGTGTTCCTCTCTCTGATGTGCTGCCTCACCACAGGCCCAAAAGCGACAGGGCCAAGGGGCCAGGGACTAAAATCCCTGAAGCCAAGAGCCAAAATAAACCTTTCCTCCTTACAAGTTGGTACCTCAGGTGTTTTGTCACAGTGATGGAAAGCTGACCATCAGACCTGGGCCCCAAACCTATCTTCTCACTCACTAGCTGAGCAGAATTTAAGAAAGGTGTAGTAGCCACCCCTATAAATAAGGGTATCAGAAAGCCTGTGATTACCAACATTCTTTCTAGCTCTAAAAAGCCACAGCAAAGGGCTGAATAAAAATAAGTCAAGTGTGGTGGTGCATGCCTATAGTTCCAGCTACTTGGGAGGCTGAAGCAGGAGGACTGCTTGCATCTAGAAGTTTATGGCCAGCCTGGGCAACACAGGAAGAATCCATCACAGAGAAGAGGGAGAAGCAGAAGGAGAGAGAAAGACAGAGACTCAGTGCCTTAGGATTTGATACAAAATATGGAGATGGGAAATTTTACTGAATGCAAAAAGGAATCCTAATCAAATTATTTAAATTTCTTCTTTTTTTTTTTTTGTGCCAGGGATCAAACTCAGGATCTTGTACTTCTACACAGTCACTCTAACCACTGAGCTAAGTCCCCAGCCCCAAATTATTTAAATTTCTAAGAAAAGAAATCTACCTCCTTCTCAAACATAATCCAGAATGTTCTAGGATAGAGGACCTGCCCTAGCCTGTAAGACACCCAGAGTGGATTTTTTTCCAATACTATCACACAGAAAACATTTTTTTAAATGGGGTAGGAATTACAGAATTAATTATAAAACATGCCCTTTTGTGCTTTCTACAAAGTATTAGATCATTGACTATACGTAAAATCTGTAACAGAGAAATGAAATTTCAAAGAAGTATGTTAAAAAATGACCAGGACAGAAATCTCCCAGGGCACTGCCTCCCTCCCTCTGTGGGCAGCAACACGCCCAGGCTGGGCAGCAGGCTCAAGCTGACTCCAGCCACCCAGCCCCAATGATTGACCTGTTTTTGCAGTACAGATGACAAGCATTTTCCACACCACCTAAAACCCGTCAATAGCTGGCAAGTGGTGAGAACCATCATGAAGCCCAGAACAGAGACAGTACTGGCCTGCAGCCACAAGCACTCATGCTTTACACTTTTACACCACATTTTTCCTCTATCACAAATTATACGCTTAATGGGAAAAATGGAGTGATTTGCAGAGCTAGGTTCTTCTGCTATCTGTGGGCTGCAGAAAAGTGGGTATAGGCAGAGGGCATAGTCTATAGAAACTTACATATGTGTGCGAGGGGATATGGCAAGGAATTCTACTTACAGCACAGATTGCAATAGCAAAAAGAAAAAAAGAATGGGAACATCTCAACAGGCAACTGATTCAACAAACTCTGGGGTAAATGAGGCAGATTTATTTTTATTGACATAGAAAGATCTCTAACACATATGGGGGCAATTAAAACCACAATGATATGCTATTTAAAACCCACCAGAAAGGCAAAAATTAAAAGTCTGCTAATGAAGTGTTAATAAGGATGGGGAGCAACATGAAACACCATCACTCCAGAGAGCATATCACTGCACTGGTGAGCTGAAGACACCTGTCCACATGTACCGCAACTCAGAAGTTCCAATTCTAGGTGAGTGCCATTCTTGTCCACGTGCACAGAGACACACTGAGAAACTTTTGCAAGAGCAAAGGCCAAAACTAACAACAGCAGAAACCCTGGATACAATTTAAGTCTCTACCAACAATAGAACTGATGAACAAAAGGTAGTTCAGATGTGCAACTGAATTCTGTACAACAGAAAGTTAAATGAACTCCTTCCTACTTTATTAGCAACATTGATGGATTTTTGAAATATTATTAAAGGAAGAAAGAGGGCTGCACAAGAATGAAGAGAGAATGATGTTGGATAAATCTATGCAGCTAGAAATAAAGCAGTGCTTGCCTGGGTCTGGGAGGGGCTGAGACAAGAATGGGAAGTGACTGCTAATGCAGACAGAAGATGCTTTATGGCATGACAGAAATATTCTAAAATGAACCGTGGTGACAAGTGCCCAACTTTGTGACCATAATTAAAAATAATGGATTATATACTTTAAATAGGGCGATTATGGTGGGTATGGTGGTGCACACCTGCATGCCTTGCTAAGGAGGCTGAGGCAGGGAGACTGCAACTTCACATGGAGACTAGGCAACTTAGTGAGACTCTGTCTCCAGATAAAAAAGGTCTGGGGATGTAGCTCCCTGGTAGAGTCCTTACCAACACGCACAAGGCCCAGAGTTCAATCCTCAGCACCAAAAAAGAAAGAAAGAAAGAAAAGAAACAGGTCAATTGTATGGTGTGTGAATTATATCTCAATAAAGCCGATTTGAAGAGTAAGAATAATGCCATCAAGTTCAAAAGGAAATAACTGAAAACATTACTATTTAGAATCACTCACATTTTACCACAGATAGTAAAATTTTAAAGAAGAGCAAAGAAGGATTCAATAAAAAAAAAATCAGGTTGAGGTGGCTTCTAAGAAAGAGAGGCTAGTGTGGAACAGCTTTGGAAGCATCACACACCCTGGTCAAGTCGATTTTTTTTGAAAATTTTATAATACGTTATATTCAACCCAATATATCAAAATACTCTCATTTTAATATATGTTCAATAAAAACCATATTATCAAGATATTTTAACATATTTTATACCATAATAGCCATACACCCAGCACATACTTTTAATATGGATTATCTTGGGGATGGGGATTTAGGTCTGTGGTAGAGCGCTTGTCTAGCAAGTGCAGGGCCCTGAGTTCAATCCCCACCATTTAAAAAAAAAACAAAAAAAAAAAACTCATTTAACTCCTTTTTAATTGAGTATAAGGGACAAATAAAATCATATATATTTAAGGTATATGACATCATGTTTTAAAATATATTACACTATGAAATGAATACTACAATCAAGCTAATTAAAATAGCCATCACCTCACATTCTTACAGCAATTCTTAATTTCCTGTTTAGAAACATGTTATAATGGCACAAATCAAAAAGAAGGGAAAATGTGCTTAGTATCTCACTCTCGGAGACCTTAAACAATTTCTTAATATCACTATTCATTAATGCATTTTTGAAAATAAAAAATTGGCAATGGAAAGAACACTGTTTTGTAACCGAAATTCTGTTTTAATTGAGATGATAGGCGTGTAATTGTTCATTTGTCACTATGTTTCATATTAAACTATACATTATATGCCATTTTAGCCAACAAAAAAAATTCTGTAACCACAAAAAAGTCTTAGCCTTCCCTCTTATGCACTGTGTGAATTTTACTTAAATAAATAATGGAAATAAAATCATTTTCCAATAAAACAGTTGTTTGACCACTGGTTAGATGTGTATGAGACTATACATTGTTTTGCTAATAACCCAATTCCTTCCCACCTCAATTTTACCTTTTAAAAAGATTTTAACCAGAAAAACCACATATGCTTTCAATGTCCTGTGCACAGCTGAAGTGACTCTTTTTTCTTCCTACTACAGTGCTGATTATACAGAAAAATGCATCCTGAAGACAGCGCTTTACCTGTTTGTCATTAATGGAGTATTTTTCAATTTCTTTCTTTGCCTGAAGCAGCTTCTCCTGAAAGCAAAACAGAACAATTAGATCTGGTGATTGTCATACATCTGTGTATTTGCTGAAAAGGAGAGAAAAAAACAATTGTTTGTATAAGTATTTATTAAATTCTATAAACACACAAAACAGCATCTCCACTGAGTAGCTATGGGCCTCAATTCATGGAAGAAGCAAAATATATTAAACTATAAATAAATGACAGCAAGTTTTTAAATTCATTGCAGAGAAAGATAATAGAAAAATAAGTGAACCTCAAAATCCCAATTAACAGTATGAATTATGATGGTCACCCTATCAATTCTGATAAATGTTTTGATGTGACATTATTTAGTAGTAATACAAAACAAGAGCAATCAGACTGCTATGCAATGCATCACAAAGCTGAAAGTACATGTGCTCCCACGTCAAGAGTGATAGTGTAGGATGTCCACTATTTTCTTCTACTATAAAAGCAAACATAGCAAATATTATTTTTTAGATGGATTGGGTAAACCTACACCTGGATACTTTCAAAAACATTGTTAAGACTAGTAAACCTACCCATATAATAATTGAGTAATTCTTCCCAAGTCTAAATTTTGTTTACATTGCTTATTTTAAAGAAAATAGACATCAGTTTACAGAATCTTTATTTGCCACAAAAGTAACTAGAGAACTAGCAAAGTAATCATGAAGACTAGAGAAGAACAAAAGGGGAGGAGAATTCACTTTGTGCATTTAATTCTAGTACATAGAGTGATATAGGGACTTCAGTGTGACTTCCTGGCACCTGTAACTGGCCATTCTTACCTACTCTTTTATCTGTCTTCTGTTAAATAGCAGCATTGTTAAAAACACACAAAATGTCATTTTATGAAACCTGTGTTTTATTCATGTAATGTGGCTTTAATGCCATCACAAAATCACTGCTACAGAAGTCAAGACATATGTAAAAGACAAGTAAGCTAATTCTCCCTTGCCTAGTTTTTGAAAAAAATTGTGGCTGTCCAAGACTAATTCTGGGTCATTATTTAAACATTTTCCTCCTGAGGTCACCCCAGCCTGCCCTTCTCAATGGTCTCTGCTCAGCCCATCACACCTCACCTAAGGAGTTAATTCCCAAGCCATAATGCCATACTGGCACTCTCATTCTTTCCATTATTCCTTCCTTTGTTTCTTCTTGCAACAGATGTGCCTGGGGCACTATGCACTCTATCCAAGAGCAGTGGACAACAGCTGTGGGCACTGCTCCCCACCCTCGTATGTGCACACAGTGCTACTGCTTTGTGCTCCAAAAGTAACTCTGGCAAGAAATACAGACCCAGACAAAAAGGGAAAACGGACTGCACGGACTTCACACAGAAGAACAAGTTTTACTAAACATGTCAGGAGGGATGGGATTCCCCTGTGGCACACGGATTTCACCAGACATACAGCATATCACAAGCAAACTACAAAGCAAAACCATAGGCACATACCTACACACCTCAGGCTATCAGCCCAGAATACGAAACACTTTCAGAAAGCAGCAGAATCGCTGCTCCCAGCACACCTGGCTTCCCTGGCCAGGTGTGTTATTTAAACACCCCTCATTCTCTCCTATCGCAAGATCAGCAATGTTTCTGTTGATATTGTCTGATAGGTTAATAGCACTAAATACACATTCAGTAAGCTGATCAACAGAGAAGTCCTTGGCCTAAATACAATAAAGAAACGTAAGTTCAGGAATTACAGCCCAAACCAGGGAAGTAAGCACTTTCCAGCACAGGTGCAAACCAAGATATTTAGCTCCGCCTCTCTGACTAATTTAAAGTTGAACAAGTAAGTTAGTAATAACGAACCTAGAAGACTTACCTCATTTCTCGCAACCAGAGTAATAAATGCCCCTTGTTTATAGCACTCAATAGCAATGCACTTTCCAATGCCACTGGAACCTCCTGTGACCTACAAATAAAAATAATAAAAATCTCGGCATTTGCAATTTGTTCTCTGTAGGAAGTTTACTTAAAATAATTATGACAGGACTGAGAGTGTAGCTCAGTGCTCTGGCATTTGCCTAGCATGCATGAGGTCTTGGTTTCTATCCCCAGAACCAAAAAATAAAAATAATTATTATGGGCTCTAAAAACGTATCTCCAAGAACTGCCTAATTATTGCAACTTCCTCATAACAAACTTAATGTTTGAAATACGTGTAAGCATGAAGAGTTACACTGTCTGCAGGGCCTGGTGGTTTAGCTGTTTTCAGTACTGAGTTATAAACTGCTCGACTACAATAACCATCTAAGCTTACTAGATGAAAAGTGCTCTGTAACTCTAGCTAATGAATAATATATTAGTCCTCCTCTGATTCCAAATCCAAACCTTATTTCCTTACTGCACACCTATGCATGATTGGAGCTACAACAGATTAAAATAATGGCCACCTGCATATACAGTAGCTTATATTTGAAATGACTGCTTACTATAAAATTAATATGTGGTCAAAAGTAAAGAAGGAAAGTGTCTCGCCTTGCACTGTCCTATCGCTCATATCCACATAGCTCAGCTATACAGGCTATCTTTCAGTTCCACACATGCCACAGCCACAGGGGCTTTGCACATTCTACTTCCCCTGCCAGCAATACTCTCTTCCCTCTTTTCATCTAGCTGGTACCCATTCTCCCTGCAAATCTCACCTCAAACATCACTGCCTCAGGAAAACCTTCACTGCATCTCATGACCCCACCACAATTCCACTATTCAGCATTGCATCTTTTTTTCTTTACTCAATAGCACTCATGAAATTGAACAGTCATGCATTTGTTTGTGTGATTATCTGATTCTCAACCATCTCTTATTACTTCCCCACAAACTCCATAAAAATATCAATTCTATTTCTGTTCCCCACTATATTCCTAGTACTTAGCACAGGAAGAACTCAGCACATAATAAGCCAAATGTAGCATTATCTTTATAGTGATTTGTCCTTGTGCCAATTACATACTATTGCAAGGTATTGTACCCTGCTTTTTAAAAAAAAGTTATGTTACAGGACTGGGGATGTACCTCAATAGCAAAGTGTTTGCCTAATATGCGTGAGGTCTGAGGGTTAATCTACAGCCACACACACACACACACACACGCATATATACACACTACATTATAATGTCTTATGTTTAAAATTTTAAAGTTTCCAATATTACCTTAAAGAGTTGTATGAAAACTTAGCCATTTCTGCATAGTCAAGACCTCTGGATTACTTTGAATACTTTGCTCTTACACACAAATCATGCTGTAAGGAACCTCTCCCATTCCATGATTTTAATGTTCTCTTGAAGCCCTTCCTATACAAAGGTACATCCTGCCACGTTAACTCGCAAGCACTCTCACTTCTCATTGGCTTCAATTTGCCGGCAATGGTAGATTTCTTTGGTGGATAATTCACTAATTACCTATATAAGGTTACTATAAAAATATACCTTTTGCATGGGCTAAATGTTGTCTCTGAGGAGGTCTTTGCTATCAGGCTATTTCATGGGTCGTTTTGGCTTATTAAATTTCACCAGATAGTTATACTTCATAACAACTAGCAGGCCATTTTAAAATGTCCCTGTTTTATGATGCCACCCCTGCTGCTTAGCTGTCTCTCCACCCCACCTCATCTATACACTTGGATTTCCAAACCCTACGCACCTTGCAGAACTCAGTTCAAATGTGCCCTCCTCCACAAAACTTGCAAATTCTGTTAAAACTTCTGCCCTTATCTGTCACAGTCTACCCTGTGCAGTCACTTACAGGCACATCTTAGCCCTCTGGCCAGACTATTAGTTCTTTAAGGTCAAGTACCAAGTCAGAATGATCTCACTTGTTCCTAGCACAGTACCTTGCACAAGCAGTTGCTAAACCCGTATTTTCCTATGAGTTTGCAAAATGGTATATGCTAATTCCCTGAAAAATCTGATGCCACAAAAACTTGTAAATAAAGTTTTCTTACTTATTATCCAGTGAATTAGTGGAAGTTAGGAGGTTACTGAGAAAATTTACATGCTCTAATGTGCTGTCCAGATATCAGCCATAGTTATTATTGCTGTCCTTTTTTCTAAACTGACTATAGGGAAACTGTGTAAATTTACTACAAAGCAAAAACAAGGTTTAAACCTTAATAATTTTTAAGATCTTTCTGTAGTAAGAGTAAGATTTCAGCTTTTGGATCAGAGTTCTCAGGAAACTATCTTCTAGTCAAGCCAGACAATGTTTATAAGGTATCTAAGTATACACTTAGGGCAATTCTGGGCTGTTATTCTGACTGTTATAAGAAATATCAGAGGTTTTCCATAATGGCTGAAAAAATGGCACATGTATATTGAGTTGTCTGCCAACTGTTAAATTGAACCCTGGTGGAAGACACCAAAGATAACATTTTAATTTCCTTTCTTTATCACTCCCTTTTGCTATTCATTGGAAGTATTGTTCAAGTATTACTGTCCCTTCAATCACATCATATAGCTCTTATTAAGGGCAGCAGGAGCTGGCTTGCTTCCAAGACAGCTGCTCTGAGCCATCCAAAAAGGGAGGCCTGAAACATGCACCTAGTGTGGGAGATGTACTGCACAGCTTCACCACTGTAATAACATAGAGCACACGAGCAAATTAAAAAGTGCTGCTCAAACCAACCTGTAAACAGGTAAGAGGTGTCTGTGTTGCCACAGAGGCAGACAGCCTAAAGGATTAGCTTCCTCTTCCCATTTCACCTACTTCATACCTGACCAATCTCAATTACATTTTGTTTGTCTGAAGACAGGGTTTCCCTGTGTAGTTTAGGTTGACCCTGATTCACTGTGTACCCAGGCTGGCCTCTAACTCTTGCCGATCCTTCTGCCTCCGCCTCCCGAGTGCTGAGATTACAGGTGTGCACCACCACACCTGGCCATTTTACTCTTCTTATGACATCAGAAAATGGTGACATTAGGTAAATTATTCAGGTCATGGTCTCATTATTCATAGTTGTATATATATTCATTTATAGCATTAAAGTAAGATGGTGAAAATAAGTAGTCCAACAGACATGGTTTTTATTACATTTCTTACGGCCTGGAGTTGAGGAAACAAAAGGATTAGTGTCAAACTTAATGGAAACTGTTTTCTAATTATTGAGTCAAATTTTTCATTATTTATTTTCATTATTATTTTGCTTCTACTTTTCCCCCCAAGTTATTGTCTGCAAGACGACTTCTCAAAGAACTCTACTTTTAAAAGCATGCTTTTGAGGCAGAAGTCCTCTTGTGGATTTCTCTCTTCTCTCTCTCTCTCCTCTGCCTGTCTCATCTACACTGTACTTGTCATACTCCACATCAGGACAAACTAATAGTTCTACAATGGAGAAATTAAAGAAAACACATTTTCTCATCCATGAACCCTTATCCAAATTTTAAAGTACACTAAAACAAATGACTATCCTATCCTATAACAGCTCAGTGGGAAGGCAAGCATCCATCACCCAGGGCACCAAGGCCAGCTAAGTAACCAACCCTCCTTGTTCACGACTCCCCACCTAGGCGAGCCTCAGACTGTGAGGTCTGGCCAGGGACACTGGTGAAAGCACCAAAGCCCAAGGTGAAGTGCCGGGCGCGAAGGGGGATGCATTCTCCACCGGTGGAGAAAGGTGCCCTGCTTGCGGAACAGGGATGGCTGAATGCGAAACCAACCAACCACTCCACGTCCTTCGAGCCCAAAGCCTTAGCCTGTGTCGTTTACCTCGCCCTTCCGACTCCGGAACGATGGCAAAAGACCACACTGGAATGGCAATCGGCTGACCCCAGGCTGAGCTCGGAGGCGTCCCAGCATCGGTGGCCACGACTGCCAGGCCTGGCTTCTGAGCAGTTTTCCCCTAGGTGAGTCATTTCCTGGAATCCTCTGGCAACTGCCCGGTCACTCGCGCAGGCCGCCCTGCAGTCCCGAGCTGCCCTGCCCGGCCCGGCCCGGGGGGCTGGGACCCCCCGCCTGCTGCCGCCCCCACTGGCGGCTCCCGCCCGGGTCCACGCCTCCGACCGCCGCGTCCTTGGCAAAGTTGCTGAGGCTGTCGCCTCACTCGGAAGACTGAGGACCAACACACCCATCTCCCAGGGATGCTCCGGCACTACCAGCAACCACCGAGTCCCCGCAGCCTCGGGAGCCCGGCGGGTCGGCGCGGAGCGCGGCCCCGACGCCGCGGGGGCCGCGTCCGGGCGGACGGCGGCAGGCACGCCCCCCGGGTCGCCCCTGCCGAGAGGCCCGAAGCGAGGGCGGCGGCCCGGGTCGCGGCCGGCCGGGAGGAGGCCACTCACCACCACATGCGCCCCGGGCAGGGCGAGGGGCTTGGGGCTGATAAGCGGAGACACCATGTAGAGCAGCAGCACGAAGGCCACGAGGAAGGCGGCGGCCAGCAGCAGCATCGCGCGGCCGGGACCGGGCCGGAGATGCGGCGGCGGCGGCGGCGGCGGCGGCGGCGGCGGCGGCGGCGGCGGCGGCGGCGGCGACGGAGGCGGCAGCCGAGCGGTCACGCGCGGCCCGCGCAGCAGGAGCGCGGAGTGTTTGGGTTCGCCGGCGAGGGCGGGACGACGGCGGAAGGGAAGAGGAGGAGCCGGAGAGGGACGCGCGGGGCGGGGCGGGGAGGCGGCCGCGGGCGACGCGCCGGTGGGCGGCCCCTGGGTCCCTCCGCTCCGAACGCGGGCCGCCCTGTGCGCGGCGAGGGGACGCGCGGCAGCGCTCCCTGGCGGCGCCTGTGGGAAGGGCCGGCGACTCGCCTCGGGTGAGTTCGCGGTTGCTCTTTAGGACCCCGCAGAGCAGGTTTCCCGAGGGCCGCGCTAGCGTTGCTCCATCCTGGGAGTCGCGCCGGAAGCGTTTGAGAACAGTGTAAACCTTGGCGCTGGGATCTCCGGATCGTGTTCAGCGCGGACGCCCGGAGACGAAACTGTGGAATCTCAAATTTCAGTTCATATTTTCCTGGAGTACTTAGAAAAGGATCACAGCCCGCTCTCACTTTTGTGAAGACCCGGAAAGCCTAAACAAGGCGTATTGGGAAAAAAAAAATTACTGAGCTAATTCAATTTTGTAGAGCTCAGACATCATCTTATTGCCAACGCACGTTCAAAACAAAACAAATCAGCTTTGTGGTGACCCGATCCACGTATCTTAACATGCAAGTCACAAATTTAAAGTGCACGATAAAGTGGTTTTGAAGTAGTCGGTTGTGCAACAATCACCACCAACAATTTCAGATCATTTTTGTCACTCTCGCCGAGACATCCTGCAGTCATTAGCAGTCACGCATTTTCTCCTAAACCCTGCCCAGCCCGAGGCAACCCGTTTCTACAGACTTATTCTACAGATTTCATATAAATAGAATCATAATACGTAGTCATTGTCTGGCTTCTTTGACTTAGCATGTCTTCCAGGTTCCTACGCAGTGTAAAATGTACTGGTAGTTCATTTCCTTTCATTGCCGAGTAATAATCTGTGGAACAGCTATATCACATTTATTCTTTTTTCCGTTCATCAGTCGATGGGCATTTAGATTGTTTCCATCCTTGAGCTCTTCCAAATGACGGTACGGTGAGTATTCATGAAAAAGTTTTTGTGTGGACATACGTCTTAATTTCTCTTGGGATCTAGGAGTAGAATTGTTGGCTCTTGTGGCTACTCTGCTTAACTATTTGAGGGATTACTGGAGGCTGTTTTCCAAAGTAGCTGCACCATCTTACATTCCTACCAACTCTTTATGTGGCTCTGATCTTTCCACATCCTGGTCAATACTCCTTATCATCTCTTTGATTATAGCCTTTCTACTGGGCATAAAGTGTCATATCGTGGCTCTGATATTTTGTTTGCTTATTTTTTAAAGAAAGAAATAGTCATATTTACAAATACTAAGGAGCTAAGGAGCAAAAATAATTATTTTTTCATTTCCTTGACTTTTTGCCCAGAGTCAGCTACACTGCAAGATTTGAGGGCACAGTTCCTAAGACTTCTGACACCAGTTGCAAGTTTCAGAGGTTTCCAAACCATTTTTGTTTTCATGATTTACTAGAGGGAAGTTGTGGTTTAATACAGGGAGAGATTACCTAGATCACCGTCAGCCCAGGGAAGGAGTACATAGGGCAAAGTTTGGAAGGCTGACACACAAAATTTGTCGTTTCCTTGTTGTCCATTAGGATATGTTATCCTCCAAGCATGGATGTGTAACAGTACTGGAGTATTACTAACCAGGGGTGATCATCTGGGTCCAGAGTTTTTAATGGGTCCTCATTACATAGACTTCATTGATTGATTGATTGATTGGTTGTCCATGTGGCTGAATTCATTCTCCAAGTACACTGGTATTGCATGGCACAAGAAACCCACCTCAATGACGTGGCTGGTCTTTCTGGCATGGCTAGCTCTCAGTATAAGATCCATTTTAGCTAAACCCATCTAAATAAAGACACTCTTATTAGACATACCTGGATGACCTATCAGAAGCAGACCTTCCTATGGATAATGATGAATTCTTTACTACACAGGCCAGCACCTGGTCTTTGGTGAAAGTTTTCACACAGCAAAACAAACATGCCTATACTTGGAGGAGCCACTGGGGGGTCAAAGGACTTTAACCCATTTCCCAAAACATTTGATTATCAATATGAGTGTTATAATCTCACCAACAATGCCAGAGTGGCACTGTATCACTCTATGGTAGTAAAGGTAACCTCAAAAATAACAATAAAAGATAATGACTCATTTCTAGAGTTCTACTCAGCCAGCAACAGCTGGTCCAATGTGTTATCATATCACATGACCAATATGCCTCCCAGAACAATGCCACTCAGGATGGCAGGCTTCCATTTGACCCTGTTGGGGCTCAATGAATGATACCTCATAAATATGATACCTCAAAAATAACACTTTTTTGGCATGGTAAACTTTGATCTAAAGGAAAAGCTTGTATTACTTCTGTTCACTCAAACATAGGTAGAGACTCTGGAATGCTCTGTCTGCATTCAGAGCAGACTACAAAAGGGCTTACAACCATCTTCCATTCCCACCTTAAATTCCATTATCTGTCCCAAGAAAGAAGACTGAGAAATGTAAGCCTAGCTGTATGGATTTCCATTACAAGGTGATGTCTGTCCCTTGGGGTCAAATTCCAAGGAAATTATTTTTCAACTTAATTTCTGTCTCATATTCCCACATATTCATTCATGACTCAAAATTATCTACAACGTGCATCACCTGTAGACAAAGGGGTGTATAGGCCTCTGAATGAATGATGCTGAGCCTACAGTCACACCATCCTGAACACACCCCACCTTTGAGTGACACGGAGCCAGTGGGGAATCATCCTCCTGTGACCGGCCACACACTGCAACTTTTCCCCTTCTGCATGTTGATAAATCTGTATGCTTTTTCTTGTAATTAATCTTTGTTAGTTTATTTCCGTGAACCTTCAGAGTATAGAGGGGAAATTTCCCTGCCTTCTTCAGTCTTATCAGTTTTCAAAATCAGTAGCCTTCACCTTTTCTGTTTAATTCTGTTAAATAATTTCTGTTATAATTGAACTAAGAAATAATAAGCTATTCAGTTCCTCAATATGTTAAATTGTGGGATTCCAGATCAGATCTTGAGGCAGCAAAAGGACATTTGTGGGACAACTGGTGAAACATGAAGTTGTGATTTGGCTATGAGTATGTACCACCGGCCATTTCTTGGCTTTGATCACAGTTCCAGAGTAACATGAGGTGTTCATGTTAGAGATGCTCATAGGGATTACATAGGAACTCCAGCCAGGAGTGCTTTTCAGAACAGCTGTGGTATAAAACACCTTACCTAGATAGGTTTAGCAGGTGAAAGTCCGAAGTGCAAGACAGTTGAATTTGACATTACTTCTGGTCACCCTAACTGTACTTCCGGCTTATCAACAGCGGTACGACCAGGATAGGGTAAGGTAAACGAGGCACTTCATCAATTCTGGCACAAAATTTAAGGTGATGCTAAGATAACTCAGTAAATGAAAGAAATAATACTTAAAACGATAGCTTTAAACATAAAAATACTGCAAAAATCAATGATGAGAAAACCATCCAAATTGTTAATAAATATTGTCTTAACATGACTGAATGAATGAAAAGCAGAAGTTGGTAGGGGGTCACATTCCTACTGCCACCACTTTTTTTTCTTTTTTTTTCTTTTTTTTGAGACAAGGTCTTACTATGTACTTCAGGCTGGCCTTGAACTTGCAATCCTCCTACCTCACCCTCCCATGTGCTGGGATTACAGGTGTACACCACCATGCCTGGCATGCCTCAGCCCAATGCAGGTTATCCCAGAATTCTTGGGCTGTATAAATTATGTATTACAGTATTTTCTGATTTGAAAAATAAAAAATGCACTTCATACTCATTAAGATGTCTATCATAAATCCAAAGAAAACACAAAGAGACAATAACATGTATATGGAGAAATGTGGACTCTTACGCATTGTTGAGGGGAGAGTAAAATGGGGTAGTCACTGTGGACCCTCAAAAAAAGTAGACATAGAATTACTGTATAATCAGCAGTTCCCTAGCTAGGTATACACCTAAAAGAATTTAAAGTAAAGGCTGAACTAGATACTTGTACATTGTCTTAGTCACTTTCCTCATTGCTGGGACTCAATACCCAACACCAACAAATTAAAGAAGAGGTTTATTTTGGCTCGTGTTCTTAGTCCACAGTCCACTGGCTCAGAGGCAGGAGGATATATGGCAGAAGGGCATTGCAGAGGGAAGGCTGCTCAGTTCACAGAGGTCAGGAGCAGAGAGAGAAGGGAGGAGGCCAGGAAGGGAGATAATCTCTTTCAGGTCAAACACCCTAGTGACCCTCCTCTTCTGACCGGACTCCACCTCCTAACAGCAAGTCAGCTATACTGCCTGCATAACTCAAGCATAATGAAAAAATATGAATATGCACTGATACTAGATAATGTGATGAGATTGCTACGACTCACCTTAAATGTGATAGTGGTATTGTGGCTCTGTTGATGTGTGTTGTACCCCTAATTTTAGGAGATCCGTGCTGAAGAATGCACATAAGTGTTGAAAGATGAATTGCCACAATGTTTTCAACTTAACTGAAATTGTTCAGCAAAAAGTACCTCATACACATACCCACCCCTGCAAAGCAAATGTAAAGGTTAAATAAGACTGAAGGGTTTAATACACTTGCTGGAAGAGGTGACACTTGGAGCTGATTTTAAAAACATGTAGTCATAGAGTCCATGACTGAAGAATCTGGAAATTTCCTACACACTTAACACAGATCCTTGAATAATTCATAGCAATCTCATCACATTATCTAGTATCAGTGCATATTTGTATTTTTTCATTTGTCCCCAAATTGACTTTTATAGTTTTTTCCGAATGACGATTCAACCAAAGTTCAGATATTGTTGTGGCTTCAATTTCATTTAATCTAGAAGAATCCTCCAACCATTTTTTCCCTAGTGACTGGCTTTTTGAAGAAACCAGAGTGTTGTCTTGCAGAACAGCTTACATTCTCTTTTGACTGCTTCCTTGTGGTGTCATTTATTTCTCTCACTCCTGAATTTTCAGTAACCTAACAGTTAAGTCTAATGCTCAATTAGATCACATGACATATTTTTGGTAAGAACACTTCATATATATATTTCATGCTTCACCCTACTGGGAAGCACTTCAGTATCTTCCAACTCATATGTTCTTACAATGTCATATTGACATTCTTCCCAATGAGTAGAGGGAATCTTTGTTCTTTCCTTTTGAAAACGGTGACTATTTTAACTACTAGTATGGCAGACGTGACACTAGTGACTTGGAGCTCATTAAACTTTGCTTTTTTTGCCTCGCATTCTTGCTTGCTTCTGTAGCCTTTGGTCACAGTAACAATGCAGCAGTCTGACTGCCCTGAAGCCATCATGCCATGTGGAAGCCCAAATTAGCCATGCAGAAAGACCACTTACAGAGGCCTTGAGACTTCCTGAAGACGATGTCCAGCCAGCTCCGGAGTCTTCATCTCTCTGCTGTTCCAGCACTAGCCACTGACTATGCAATGGACCCCCAGCCAGAACTGCCTGGCCAAGCCTTTGCTGAATTCCTGACACATAGGAAGTGAGACAAAATAATGTAGCAATATAGAACTGGAATAATCTGTGCTTAGTGACCTTAGGAATTGTTTCTTTGTCCTTTCACATATCAAAGCCTTGGTTAAAGGACTAGATTCATGGTCTTCCTCAGGAACACTAGCTCTGTGGGCAGCTTCCACATGATAATTCTACTCCAGAATTTCTATTTCCTAAAGATGGGGGGGGTCCTTTTTTTTAATAGTATATGTTATTAGAGTTCAGCATGTCACCATTTAGTTTCTTTTAACCAGTTAAGAAATTAAAATCAATCTTAACAACTGAAACCAAAATACCCAATCCAGAACTCTGTTGATTGAGCCTATATGGATAGTGATTGTATCTGAAATTTGAAACTCTTCTTGGTTGACCACCAACACATCCATTCTTATTCATCCTCAAGTATTTGCTAATACTCAGCATCCCCCAAATCTCACAAACGTGCATTCCCCTATTATTGATCTTTCTTTTTTCCTACATTCACACAAAAACTTGGTAAATCTATGAATTCAAATGATATAGTTTGGCAACCTGTAGAATCAAATACTGAGTTTGGCCCTTGATTTCTGTAGCACTGTGGCTCCAAGAAATGTTTTTTTCAGCATGGCTATGGATCCCTGGGTTTCCACACCTGTCTTGTTTCCAACCAGCTGTCTTTGAAATTCTCATTCTTTTATTTTGTCCTATAGCTGCTGCAAAGTGGCTCCCTAAGTATTCTCCAGGCACTTAATTCTATGAGGCCATAGGCAGTACTATAATTAGTTCTCACAAGTTACCAAATTCCATTAGATGCTATTAAGGGCTACAATCTTTTCTTAAATACGTTGTCATCTATGTTACATGATCAAGACTGAAGGTCCTCCATGTAGCACCCGATATGCCAAGGCTAGGTCAAAGGCTTCTGTGTTGACTGTCAAGTAATGAAGAAAGATAGGATCTGGTTCCTGTAGTGGGAAGCCAGAGCATTCCTTGAACCAGGAAGGCAGTTTGGATGAACAGCATCTTCCTTTCCTATACACATCCCTTACTTTCTCTTGTCTGATTGCTCTGGCTAATATTTTGAGAACTATATTGAGCAGGAATGGTAATAATGGATATCCTTATATTATTCCTGATTTGAGAGGGAAAATGTGCAGCTTCTCCCCATTTAGTATGATAATGGTCTTTGGTTTGTCATAAAGGGCTTTTATCAGATTGAGATAAGGTCCTTCTATACTTATTTTCCCCAGGGTTTTCTTTTTTTTTTTTATCATGAATGGAATTTGGATTTTGTCCAAGTCTTTCTCAGTGTCACTTGAGATATCACTTGATTTTTGTCCTTGCTTTTATGTGGTGTATCACATTTATTTATTTCCCTACGTTGAATCATCTGTGCGTTGCTGGGATGAAGCCTACCTGGTCATGATATATGATCTTTTTGATGATTTGTTGCATTCCGTTTGCCAGTATTCTGTTGAGAATTTTTGTATCTATGTTAAAGAGATTCTTTTTTTGCTTCATCTCAGCCATTTTGGGGTTCTATATGTCTCACTTATTTGTATGTTTAATTCTTTCCCAATATTTGGGAAGTTTTGTTGGTATTATTTCTTTAGACAGACTTTTTATGCTATCTGTACTTCCTTCTGAGTTTTCAGTTTTCCAATTATCATAGTCTTCTTCGCATCCTCTAGTGGCTGTTGGATCCAATTTTTGTGTTCCCTTGTTTTTAAGCATCTCTGAGTAATTAGTCTTTGGAAGCATTCCAATCTTCTAATTCTGATATTCTATCCTCACATTGGTCACTTCTGCATACTTTCAATATAATTTTTAATCTCCTTGATTTGTTTGGAACCATTTCATAGATTCTAATTCTTTGCTAAACTGGTCATTCATGTTCTATATCATTTTATTTAGCTGAGCTAGTTTTGTATTAGTGTCTTCTGTGACCTCCCTGATCATTTTATTACCTTCATTATCTGATTTGTTACACCTTCTGTGAGTTTATGCTCATAATAAATTTATGAGCAATTTAATGTTTTTTTAATCTGTTATTTGTTTGATAATTTGGCTGTGTGGATTTTGTTTTCTTCCCTCTTGATGTCCCACAGAGTGGCTTTGGAGGAGTTGGAAGTTTTGGAAGGCATTTTGTTGCCTTGTCTTCTCATGTTTTTATTGTTGTTTGCTTGTTTTGTTTTGTGGCTAGCTTTGTGGTTGTTTATAGAGAAAAGACTTTGCAGCTAGCATGAAGATCTCTTTAATTAGTATGCTTCTCAGTGATGTACTCAAGATGCAGCTAACTATAGCCTTTTGCCTCTGTTCCAAGATCCAACCACCTCCGTTAAAATTTGGGAGCGGGCATACAGTGTAATTGGCCCAGCATCCAGTTCTGCGTGAGCAGACCGTAGTATTGTTAATGCCACAAAGGTAATCCAGGTTTTGACATAGAGGATACCTATTAATAGCAACAACTATGTGACCCTGGCAATACCACATTCATCAGCAACCATAATATTGTCCAAGACGTACTGAATATTGACATATCATAAGAATTAATAATGTACCACGTCTGAAATCTATATAACCATTAAAACAAACCAAACATTGACATACAGCAAACATCTACTAAATGCAATAACTATATCCTCACTATTAATAGAAAGTAATTCAACAGTAGTGATGTAGTTGACTATCTAAAGGGTAATTAAGTTTAATGGTTATACTATTAAAAATATAGCAGGTTGGGAATGGAAGAATACAAGAAAAAAACTTGACAAATTAATGGGAGATGAAGAGGAGAGAAAAGTGAATCAAAGGATCCTATTAAGGAGTAGAAGGGTATTTATAGAATTACATAAGCTAACAGAAAAACTCAATGAGAAATAAGAGATAAAAGAAGAAAAGTGAGAGGAAAAAAAATGGGTCCAGAAACAGAAAAAAATTGTTTTTGAATGGGTGGTTTCCTTCCAGGATCTGCAGTTTTGGAGTCCAGCCACACTTGGTTTTCTCCACCTAGTAGTTATAGCATGTGTGTTTGTGAGGTGCCTCCACTATTCTAGAGGTCCCTCTATTTACCCCGCGCTGTGGCGATGTCCCCCTATGACATGACCTTGCTCATACTGGTAGATAGGGCAAGCAGACCTCAGATCTGTGCTTGCAGCAGGGCAAGAGTTCGCTTAATGCCGGCACTTTCAACTCAGCTGTGTCTGAGCATAACTCAGTAGGGCCTAAGTCCTTACTGGCCTGAGCTTTAATTTCTCAGGGAATTTCTTTCTAGCCTCTTTGTCCGTGGCTGTCTCCCATAGCTGCCTCTCACCCAGTAACTGCGGGAGGGCTGCTCCGGGAGCCCTGGAGTAAAGTTGGTTTTTAGTTGTTTAGAGTCCCAAATTCAAATGATCAACCCCTTTCTGAAATGGTGCCTATTAAGCACTCTCTGGCAATATGGCAGGTACCTCCCCGCTGGAATCCCTCTCCAGCTGTTACCAGTCATGTAGGATCCTACTACGAGCAAAACTCTGTGCTGCTTTTGCAGTCACAACAGCTGTGCCCCTTCCCCCTACCCACCCTGTTTCTCCCTGGATCTTCAGTCCCGGGTGCTTACTTTTCTTCTGGAGAGCCAGGTTCTCATCCCATGATGCATGAGCTCGGCCGAGTCCAGATGGCTTCATTTTTCTCTGTTGTGGACTCTCTTCTTCAACTGGTAGCTTCTAACTTTCTTGTTGGTTCCTTCCTGATTCCCAAAAATCTACTTCTTTTTCTCTGCCAACTTACTTTCCAGCATCTGGGTACCAGATATCTGAGAGGCTGAGTTCTGCTGCTGCTCACCATTCTGTCATTTTATCTTTGTATCAATAAGTCAAGTCCAGATTTAGAAGTATATTAAATCTACAAATGACTTTTTCTGTCCTCCTACTTATTTTGGGTCCTCTTGGGTAATGTTTCATACTTTCCTATGCAGAGGTCTTACACATCCTTGAGTAAATTCATCTTGAAGTAGTTGATACTCTTATGCTATAATTCTTTTCCTAATTTCAGTTTTTAATTATTGCTAAAACAAAATAACTTACTGATCATATCCTGTAACTTTGCTAAAATCAGATTAATTTTTTTTAATCAATTTTCTATGTACACACAATGTCACCTGGGAATTTCTTGTTTCTTCCTTCTGAATCCCTGAACCTTTTCTTCTTGCTCTGGCTAGAATCTCCTATACAAACTTGAAGAGTAGTAGTGATGGTGGGCATCTTTGACTTTTTCCTGACCTCTGAATCAGTAGTTTTTCAAAGGTCACTGAATTCAGTTGAGAAACATGTACAATATGTGCACAGTATGCTGGGTTTGAGCCAGTTAGTTGGCTGCAGTACCCCTCTCATTTTCAAGTCCCCGAAACCAAGACAGAAATTTATCATTTCACACAAGACCACCAAGAATAACTTTCATTTACCTACATAATAAAAATTTTCAGATAATCCATGAGGTAGATCAAAACAAGTTTCTGTTTTCGAAAGCCTTTATTAAGAACCTAACAAATAGTGTTTAGCAGTAGGCTTTTCCCTCCTTTTTTTTTGTGCTGGGAATCGAACTCAAGGCCTTGTGCTTGCAAGGTAAGCACTCTAACCACTGAGCTAAATCCCCAGCCCAGAAGTATGCTAATTGCTAGAGAAAACGTTACTCTTTGAAGAGCTTACAATCTAAATGTTACAAACAAATCAATGAACATGCTGAAACCCAACAGCAACTTAACAGCAGCTAAAGAATTCAAAGGTAGGATGAGGACAGCTTAGGGATGTCTTGGAAAAGATGACATGGTTCATCAGCTAGATCTTAATGGAAACACTGTGATCTGGATAGAAAAGGAGAAAGGTCAGTAAAGAGATACATATGAAAAGATGGAGGTAGGAAAGATGTGGCACCTATGAGAGCTCAGGCACTTAGCATACAATCACCGTCAGCACTGGGCATGCTGTGTGGCTTCCCCTGCAACATATGGCACCAATGTCAGGTAGGTGTGCCTGTTTCCTTCACTTCGTGGAGGTGGTTAAATTGTGCTTCCATATCATTAATACTCAAATATACTCATCCTATTTTTCTGTCTACAGTGGATAATGAATTCAGAAGTTACTTCTCTAATGACAGGCTTTTTTTATAAATAGAGTCCTTTAATATTCCTCAGACTGAGGCAAAATGCTCTTAAACACACATGGTGGAGCTCAGGAATGCTCAATCACCAGGATCAACTTGTCTGCTTAGAAAATATCTACCCAAAACTCTATAATGGTTAAGAGCTGGAGAAAGCATGTACATTCGGGTTCCCTTGAGTTTCTGTCTATATAAAACATGTAGAAATGACCTGCCAAGTATACTCTACCATTTTATAACGAAGTCTGAAGTTTTTAGATCGCATAATTTTAGAAATTTAGAAAGTGAAGCTATAGCTAACAGTGATATGGATAGTGACACATAGCTCTCAAAGCACATGTTAAGAAGTAAGTGTGATAAAGTATCCACTTATCATTGATATTATGCTTACGTACTATTTGGCCGTGTATTAAATAAGTAATAAGAACACTTCCTCAAATTTTAGATTCACAAAAAACTTTCAATTACATATAATTTTATTACTTTTCTTAAACTGCAATACTGTATAATACCATTCTGAGCTGATAAACAGATAAGGTATATAAATTATCTTATCCACATTGAATTCAGTGTTGGTCTGCCAAGTTAATTGCCAAGCCTTGCCCAAAAAAAAGTCAAAAAACATAAAATCATTTAGATAATATTCTCTCCTAAACAGAAGGCCCCAAAATAAAGAAGCATACACAGAATATAGCCAACAGGTTATACCAATTTATTTCACATATATTTCAAGCCTGTGATTTCCATTTATATCAACAAAAACAATCTATACAGAAAATCCAAAGGCAACCTTATAGCATAACATGTAAAATGTGCAAATATACTTTAAAATGCAAGTTACTGTATACTATTTGCAAGGTAGAACTTTATAGTAATTAAGGACCTCACCTCATTCTAACTAATTTAATCCTCTGCATGTTTAGCCAATGCAAATGTACAAGGCACAATTTAGTGTTGATGCTCAAGTGTGTAACAAACATCCTCAGATTATTTATTTGAAGATGTTAACATAATGTCACGTTTATATTTTATTGTTTAATGAGACATCAGTTGACTTCTAAAGCTTCATAAAATATTACACTGATAACATTACGTGACCAGGACAAACTTCTGTGAACTTAAAAGGAGAAAGAGAAGACCCTTGCCATCTTATATTAAAAACACATTATATATATATATATGTATATATATATGTACACACACAACCTACATGACACACAGGAAACTTCCCATAATCCAAAAGGTCATTTTATTAGCAAAGATTCCTAGTACAGTATTTCATGACAGTTATTTAAAAAACTCATACTTACTTACCACCTGTTTTGGTCAATCTTTACAAAAAGACACTGAAATAGACAATTTTGTTCTCCAAGGTAAAGACAATGCCTAATACAGACTGTCCTTCTCTTGAGATTGCACAGTGGAAGGTTCATTCAGTTAAATATGAAAGCTTGCTGCCACTAAAGAAATAACTACACAGAAAATCAATCTATTAAAAATCAGTAAGAGCTCTGGCTCTAACACAATTCAAACACTTTCTAAACCAATCACAGCAGTGCTCTTTCTTGTTTTATTGCCCATCCCTGAGAGTAAAGATTCTATCATTTATAATTTTTTAATAAAGTAAATTTTACATTGTTAAGAATGTTTAGGAATTTTTTAAAAATATAAAGCCATATTTCATTTTAGTAAAAAAAAAAAAGATAAAGACTCTGCGAAGACCACCACTCATAAAAACTCTATTTGTAGGTCAATCAATGTTTAATATTTAATACTCCTTTTACTGGGTAATTTCAATTTTATGCCCTTCACATATTCCTCGTTTCCTTACAACCCATTATTTTATAATTTCTGTTATCGGGAGCATTTAACAGGTGACGAGAAGAGTACGATATGAAACTGAAAGGAACTCTGGAGAGAGACGTATTTTTCTCTGTGGAAGGAGTTTTACTGGAAATGATCTGAATGCCATCCAAGAAAGGTAAAAATATCTGTGAAAGAAAGAATACATAAAGTAAACACGTTCCTTGCTGTCTTTGGTTTAGCCTTCTTGGCCAAAATCTTCGGTAAACTTCTTTAATTTCAACAAGTCGTGTTCATTGACTGTGGGTTTTGTGTTAGACAGTGACCGCAACATATCCGACTGTTAGGGAAAAAGAGGGAGGGGGTATTAAAAGTGGATTTCATAAAATAAAAATCACTGAATTGTTATCAATGCTGTTACTAAAACTTCAACATAAATGAATATGAATATTTACAGTGTGCCATACACTGTTGACAATAAATTTCCTTTCCTAAAGCACTTCTTTGATCACGTCGTTCCTTTGTGTAGAAACTTGCAATTTCTTCCCCACTCTTGATCAAACCTTTCCAAGAACTGCTTATTATGTAGCGAAGTACAACCCTATTAGCCTGAGGATCAAGGGCCTCCCCAGTATGGTCATGATCTAACTTCTGGCCTTACCTGTTTTCCTTCAACAAGAGATCAGCTATCCCAGTAAGCACAATTCTAAAGGAGTCTAGTAACTCTACTAAAAAAAAATTAGTAATTTTACTACAAAGCTTTTTGGAAATTTGGAACCGCAGCAAAAAATTTTGAAAATTAAGTGTCCATAAAAAAGAAAATGTAAATATAACAACTTTTCAGTCACCCTAAATTCTCTAAAAATATCACAGGTTCACACTGAGCTATATCTCCCAGCTGTTTTTAACTAAGTGACCCAAGCTGGGGTCAAACTTATGATCTACCTGCCTCAGTCTTGCAGAGCACTGGCATTTCAGGCATATGCCACCACAGCAGACTACAAAAAGGATTTCTGAATAACTTCTCAGATAAGGATCATAGTTAACACATGAAGATATGTAAATCTGTACTTCTAAATATACTTCTTCACATACATGTACACCTATCTATCTATGTATACACACATAAGTTTCTTTCTGAGAGCTCTTGTTAAATCTACCATAAAACTTCTGAAAGTCTGTAGCTGAAGGAGAAAATTTTGAAAGCTTGAATCTTCATCAACAAGAAAACAAACATAATAAACAATTTTTTCAATCTCCCTAAATTCTCTAAAAATAATATACTTCCCAATTAATAAAATCCTACACATTATTTTAACTCCTTCATTATAAACTAACAGAAATATATTTTCTAGTAAAAATTCTGGTTAAATTCAGTTAAATTTTTTTTTCTTTGGCATGTGGGGAGTCCAGCTCAGGGCCTTGTGCTTGCCAGGTAAGCACTCTACCACTGAGCTTTATCCCCAGCCCCTAGTTAAATTTTTTTTTTTTCCTAGTTAAATATTTTTGATGAAAAAAAAGTTTAAAATTTTCAACCAAAAATCTTAAAAACCTGTATTATTTAAACTTTTTCTGAAGCCTTAAGTAAAACTGAAAAATACCATTTATGAACACTATGAAACCAGGATTAGCATTTATGGTTATTTTTAAAAATGCAAAATTCAGGGGAAAAATTTTCAGCAATCCTACTTTTTAGTTAAATCCTGACAGTAATTTATAAATACAAGAGTATTTTGGGGGATCATATTCCAGCTATATGACCTATTAAGTCAGCAAAATAAGGTGATAAACACCTCTAGTCCTCATACTCTGGGACGGAGGATGATTCCAAGTTCCAACCTAGTGTGCGCGATCTAGCAAGACCCTGTCTCATAATAAAAGTTTTTTAAAAGGTCTAGATATAACTCAGTGTGAAGACCCTAGATTCCATCCCTGGTATTCCAAAATAGATAAATAAAAATAAATAGCCTTAAAGTCTCACAGCCCTAGAAAATCTTTTAAAGATAATTATTTTTATATATTTTAAGTTTAATTAATATTTATAATTTTTAATGCATGTGGAAAATATTCAATAAACATTCCTGATCATGCTAATATTTTCCAGCAAATCTTAACGCAGTGATAGCAGACCTTTCAAAGCTTTCAGTAACAACAAACAGCTGGCTGTGGCATTTGTGCCATAGGTTTGCTACTACTGTCTTAACATAACTGAAAAGTTTTATCTTTGCCCAACAAATTACAAAGTGTGATATTTAAAAATATTTCTTTAAAAAAAAAAATCTCAAACCATGCAAACAACTGGCTCCAAAAGTTTATCTCCAGGGACATCCATCCATGTCATTTCAATGGCACCAGGATCCCCCGGAGAGCAGGGTGTCAGCAAATCATCTATGACGTTGGGGTCAGCTCGGGAAGGTCCACGAACCTGCAGTGTCATTTAAAGTATTTATCTGAGCAAATTAAATTAACATTAAAATTTAGGCCATTATCAGGGAACCTGGAAGTTTATGTTTTATGTTGTGTTACAATTTTTACTTCTAAAAAATATACAACAAAAAGTAGTTATCTCTGGGTTATGGGAAAGATTTTGGTTGATTTTAATTTTTTCTTGATATCTTCTCTCTTTTGAAATTGCCTAGAATGAATTACTTGTATAATCATGAAGGGAAATAAGTTTGTTTTTTTTTTTTTTTTTTTTCTTTTACCGTGGGAGAAAGCTTTATTAAGGTGTTACAGCTCCCCCCAAGTTTTTTTTTAAGAAAGAATAAACAGTTATATTTGACCTTCTAATGTATAAAGTGGACATATCCTTAGAGATCAAAAACAGACATTTAAACTTTTCATTATCTCAGAATCAGTGCAGGTATGAAATAAACATTCTCAGTTTACTTATTATGAGCATTTTACTGCCTTTCTTCAAAATTTCAGTGGCACAAGGTAGAGCTTTGAGTCTTTTTTGACTGTTACATGTTCTGATCTATCACTGGGCCTAGAGTAGTGCTTGAGACCTTTGAGAAACTAAGTTAAATAGGTAAATATGTTCTTGCTAATGGAAATAATTAGCCTTAAAAACAGAAAAAGATGGACCCATAGAGATATTTGCTATAGTTGTTGATCTAAAACCCTAAATATTTCTCTCAGTAAAGAAATGACTAAAGAAGGGTAGATGAGTGATAACCAGGTACTAGGATTAGTTTTTATGAATATTATTTCATTTCATTTCATTCTTACAACAGTACTTTGAGGAATGTTCCGATTTTAGAGATAGAAATGAGTTGTAAATAGGTTACTTAATTTGTTCAAGGAGACATAGTAGGTAAATTGTGGTGCCTAGTTTCAAATTCAGGTTTTAGTTCAAACTCCTTTTAAAAAGAAGTTTAATTTATTATGGTATCTATCTATCTATCTCATGACTAATATATTTTAGTCATGATATACTGTTCTTGTCATATACGGTGGGATTAGTTTTCTAATAGTTTACTCAGGATTTTTACATGTATTACTTTGAGTAATAATGGATACTGTTATCTTCAAGCAGGAAGTTTGGCCCACTGTTACATAGGTATTTCAAGACCACAGTATTTTACAATGCTGCATTTCAGCCATATACAGTACCACTGTATGCTCAACTCACTCATGTAGGCTAAACAATGAATAGGAAAGGCAGGATAGCAACATGGGTGTACTTTTAGACTTTTTTTGTGAGGAGTTAGAGATTAAACACTGGGCCTACCACTGAGCTAAATCCCCAACCCAACTTTCAGATTTTTAAATACATCTCACCTATAAATCACACCTCTGTGCCTCAAGGCAAAATACTTTGGCAAACTGTGTTGGCATCAAGTCCCAGATTAACTACCAACAGGTGGTTAGCTACATATAACTCTTGTTTTTGTGGTGACTAAATGAAATAGTAAGATGTAGGACAGAGATGCATGCCAGACAATGTCAATATCTAAAAAATACTATCTCATATTACTTTTACTTTATTCATGATTCTGCTCATGGTTGTTCTAGCTACATCAGAAGCAACTTTTGTAATTATACTTACACCAAAATAATACAGAAATATTTCAAAAATGATTTCACAGAAAAATTTAAAACATGTTAGATTACAAATAGTGGCTATTAAAGTTTATTAGAGAACTAATTTTCAAAGAATTAGAAATACATCAATTATATAAAACCACATACTATATTATCATACGATGCTGAAATCCTTCCAAATTCAGTAAAGAAAAACCAATGATGGTCTTGAAACTTTATTTTGAAGTCACTTACCCTTTTGAAATGAGTAGCTGACTGAACTTTTCTAACAGGCTGCATAAGCGCATCACGAACAATGATACTTATATCTGCTCCTGAATAACCATCAGTTTTCTTCCCAAGTTCTTGGAAGTTTGCTTCTGTTAGACTATTCTGAGTGGTTCCCAAGTGCAATTTAAACATTGCTGCTCGGGCATGGGCTTCAGGTAAAGGAATGTAGATTCGTTTCTCAAATCTTCAAAGAAAAGAAATTATAACAAGGATATTAAAATACATATTGAATTTTAATTGAAAATTGGGATTTTTCAAGAAGAACATAGAAGACTAATATTAATCACAATAGAACAGTAGTAGATATTAATAGAAGACATTTAGATATTCTCAATGATACCAAGCTAAATTGAACAATGTACAGAGTTAAACAAGTGTATTTAGGTTAAATAAAGAGAATATTCAGGATACATTAAAAACAAACAAACAAAAATAAAAACAAAATAGCCAGGAAGTCAGTTTGGGGCGTTTTAGTGTTTTTTCACATAATTTGCGGGTTACTTTGGCTACAGTGTCTGTGTGTGTGCCTGGCATTCACAACATAAAAAGACATGTCCTGTAGGATTACAGTTTCCCACAAATTCTACTCTGAACTCTTGATCGAGAGATTAAAGATTAATAATACAGAGTACAGATGACAATTTTCTAAATTCAAAATAGTGAAGTTTTTCAAAATCTTTTTTTTTGGTGCCGGGTATCTAACTCAGGGCCTTGTGCTTGCCAGGTAAGCACTCTAACCACTGAGCTAAATCCCCAGCCTCAAAATCTTAAAAACATATTACACATAATGTCCTCTTTGTTATAAATGAATTTATTCAGAATAATCCTATACCATAAATAATAAACACTATTTTATTAATAATTGTTCTTGCCTTCTTAGAATTTTAGTATCTGGAGATAGGAAGCAATGAGGGACAATTTGAGTGGTTGTTGAAGACATTTCTTCAGGTAATTCTCTGTGGCAAGGAGATTTTTCTATTTCCTCTAGAGGTAAGTTTGGAATAAGGCTAATTTTCAAAAGTACGTAACATATTTCCTTTTTTGGTGCCAGATGGTAGTCTAGCGTGTTGGCAAATCAACGGTTAAGAGTGGCAAAAACTGAAGCTTTTTCTTTAACCATGTAAATAAATGAATGGAATACAGAACTGTGAAGCAGTGAAGAGTCCATATACCTGTCATACAGCTGAAGTTTTATATTCAAACTTAAAAATTAGACACAAAATGTGTCTAGACATTTGCTAAAAATTTGTGTTGCCTGACTTATATAATCACCTACGATAACTCTTTATGAGAGATTTCAAAGAAATGTGAGACTCTATAAATTCCAGAAGCATTGATGTCTATGTTTAATAAAAAATTAGAAGTAAGCATAAGGCAATATATTTTCCAATGTGAAAGATTCCAGGATATAGAAATCTTATACCTTCAGTACAGCAGGCAAAAAAATAAGCAAATAGCCATCTCTCTTCCTTCAAGGCAGGTGGGAAACAAGGTCAGGGCACATTGAAAAATTTATGAAAAATTATCAGAATGCCTCCTCACCAGACAGAAGAGGAATTACTATTTACTTGTTATATCAGTAGTTAGAATTAAGGTGTTTACTATATCATCATACCTTCGCCTAATGGCAGAGTCCAGAACCCAGGGTATGTTTGTAGCTCCCAGAACCAAAATTCCATCATTGTCCACACCAACCCCTGTGTTAACACAGGTAATATTTAAAATAATGTCATTTTGTACTTTTAAAATCAAGTCTGTATTGTTCTTTTAAAAAACATAGTGTAGTGCTTTAACATTGAAGGGCTTCAGCTTTCAGTCTCTCTGAAAAAAGTATATTTTACCAAATATCATGTTACTGTAATATAATGCAAATATTTCCAAGAATTAAATCTCTAAGGTTGTACACAAACACTATTCTTTTCACAATATTTCTTCAACTGATACGGTTTCTATGTTACATGTGAAGATGTGCAAGTGTGTGTGTGCACATGTGTGCATGTATTTCTTTTGTTATTTTTGTTTTGTAGTACTAGGGATTGAACCCAAGGCCTTTGCACTGAGCTATATCCCCTGCCCTTTTTTATTTTTCAATTTGAGATAAGGTCCGGCTAAGTGGTTAAGTTGCCTAAAGTGGGTGCAAACTTGCAATCCTCTTACCTCAGCTTCCCACAGTGCTGGGATTACAGGTGTGTGTCACTATACCTGGTTACAAGTGGATATTAATCTCTTTACTATTTATATCAGTGAGTCCTACAAAATAATGACAGCTAGATTTTTCACGTATATGAAAACAACCAAGATGAAATGTGGCATAATACAATCAGTAAATTTGTTAGGAGACATTCTTAAATTTTTTCCACTATTGCTATAATATGGTTATATAACAAAGACTATTTAAAAAATGAGTAACACCACCTTGCATTTGCACAAGGAACTCTGTCTTAATTCTTCGTGCAGCTTCACTTTCATTTTCACTTCTTGAACCACACAGAGAGTCAATTTCATCAATGAAGATAATGGAAGGCTTGTTCTCCCTGGCAAGCTGAAATAAGTTCTTAACCAGTCTAAAATAAAATACAAAGTTTCAGTCTCTAAAAAAATAGTAAAAGACTAAAATAAAGGAACGTATCAATATTGCAAGAACTATACAGATCAAAAACCTAATGGTGTTTCAGGTACAAAGAATAAGAATGCCATAAAATACAGTAACTCACTTTATAATTTACTTTTATAAATATGTAAATATAGAATTCACAATGTAAAAAGACATATCTTACGGGATTACAGTTACATATATTTTCCTATAAAATAAATGTTAAATTAGAAACTGATCTGACAGAGAAATGAATACATACATGTCACTTTTCTAAACATCTACTAATGATATAAGAAATCTATTACTTTCAGACTGACAGTGACTACTATTGAAAGAATAAACAAAACAAGAGATTCACCACTTACTTTTCACTTTCACCCAGCCACTTGGAAACAAGGTCAGAGGAAGATATTGAAAAAAATGTTGAGTTGTTTGCTTCGGTTGCTACGGCTTTGGCTAAATAGGATTTTCCTGTTCCAGGTGGTCCAAATAATAGGATTCCTCTCCAAGGTGTCCTCTTGCCTAAAATTTGCATTAGAAAAATAATATGAGAATTCTAAAACTGTTCATTTCAGTTACTGTAGACATTATCCATACTAAAGAATACTGTGAAAAGATTTTTACTCTAAAAACTATCAGTAAGAGTAAGAAGGTATTTTAAAAATAAGCCAGGTGCACATGGTGATGCAAGTTTATAATTTTGGCAAGGTGACAGCCGGAGGCAGGAGGACTGAAAGTCTGAGTATAGCTCAAGCAATCCAGTGATGTGACAAGCTGCCTCAAAAATAAAAAATAATAAAAAGGGGCAAGAGATACAGCTTAGTGCAAAGACCCTGAGTTCAATCCCCAGTACCATTACAAAAAAAAGAAAAAAAAAAAAACCGAAAAACAAACAACACCACAAATCAATCTATGGTAAGTATGTCTTAAATGCATTTTATTTGCTATTTCTAGAGACTATTTTGTCAACTGCATTTACATACATATAAACTGAACAGGAAATATTTTTGCTTCCTCACTCATTCATTCAACCAGTATGTATCAAAACCATGATGTGCAGAACAGAAAGACAAAAGGATCTCTGCCCTCCATGGGCTTATAGTCTACTGACGGAAAGAGCTCTGCAATGATCTGTTGTGTATATGGCTCAACAACACTCTATCCATAAAAGAAGTGCAGCTGGAAAGATTTCTTGTACGTACTTATGACCTGTGGAGAAATGGATCTAACAATATGGATGACTTGTGAAGTTCTTGAATTCTTAATTTCACAGGGAAGCAACAGGTTAGTGTTAGCAGTTTCAATGGCTGGTTGGAACTCTATCTTAAATCCTAATTTTGTTAAAATATAACAAGAGAACAAATGAACTCTTTGTGCCTCAATTTTGCTAATGAGAAATTATAATGCTACCTAAAATAAACCAGTGTGTGTTATAGTTGACAAATATATATTAAGAAATGTCTAGGAACAAACTAGATGGATACAGTATCTGCAACAGAATGATGCACAGGTGACTAATGGCAAAACTAAATATTGTTATCTTTATTGTCACGAAAGCCTCAACTTTTACTTGAATTCTATTTTTCTCTCTCTCTTTTTTTTGTACTGGGGATTGAACTCAGGGCCTTGTGCTTGCTAGGCAAGCGCTCTAACCACTGAGCTCAATTCCCAGCCCCCTATTTTTCTCTTTTATATGTGTGCAGTTATAATTGTGTGTTCTCCCTGCTTGTGGCATGTATACTACTGGTATCATATGAATACTTTAGGTGGTATACAAATTATTTTTATTTAAATAATTATCTTTTTAAATGTATGTTAGAAAAACAACTATTTGGAGTAGACAGAAATCAATCTTTAAAATAACATTATTAGGGAGACTGGGGATTGAGCTCAGTGGTAGAGTACTTGCCTAGGAAGCGCAAGGCCCTGAGTTCGATCCCCAGGACACACCCCCCTCAAAAATTACTAGGTAAAAGTGAATGGTTTGAAGTTCAAATAAAGAAAAAAATAATCTATTGTGTAACAAGACAAGAAAGAGATGACTTCTGAGGAGGAAAGACAGAAGGATGATTGCCTGGCTACTGGTAAGACAAGCCTTTATTGGGAGGATAATTACATAGACATACTAACTGCGATAATTAAGGAAGTTGAACACTTACAGTTCCTGCATAATGGAGTAGTTCAGTTCTACTTCCATAAAATTTTTTTGTGAAAAGTGAGCATTTTAAAGAAAAATATTTTAAACACAAAGATATATATATATATGGAAAAATTCATGGAGAGTATGTATAAATGATTCATGTTTGGGAAACACTGGTAAAGTAATATGAGTTCAATCTATATTTGTACCTTTATAGGATTTTGACATCAACTTTTAAATTGTTTCATATTGCTGAAGGTAGAAGTCACATCTCTAAGCTAGGTGGACCAACACATGGCCCACAGTTTGTTGGCTTTCTTCCTGATGGCTCTGTGACACTACTGTCTGGATCTGTTCAGTTTGAGGTCAATGTCACAGATTTGTTCTCTACATAAACCAGGCTTTTTCAAAAGGAAAAACCCATGCCTATGGGAGTAGCCATATCACAGACACAGGCCATCAGTCACAAAAAGGACAACGTGAAGGAATGATTCAGCACAGACAAGTCACTTACTGCTGGAACTAGAACTTGAGCTATCTCCAGATGGTGGGTCAGCAACATTGTCTTCACAGTGATAATCAGCTGTCCCTTTGTCCCTAGAGGATATGCACTTCATCTGAAGCTGTTAAATAATTCTTACTCCTCTTTTTAAGAAATGGAAATATTCTTAAAAAACTAATACATGCTTATTGCAAAAAATTCAGATTAAAGTCAAAAGAAAAAGTAAAAATCACTTTTAATCTTATTCCATAGGCACACATTAACATCCGAGTCAGTTCATCTACACTTACTTCTCAGCACACATTTATTTAACAATCATGGAGTCATCTGTGTTTTATAACCTAGTTTTTGATATTTATGAAAGAGGTGGCCATTCTTCATTAAACAAAATTGAAGAATGAATTACATTAATATGAATATACATTGTATTTTAATGAGTACATGGCCCTCCACTGACACAGTATGATAGTGATTTACCTTATGCCCTACTGGTTGACATTTAGGTTATTTTGCAACATATACTGCAGGTGAAGGTAAAGTATAATAATAAAACATCTGTGTAAAGATATATCACCTCCTTTTAAGGGGCAGGATTTATAATTCATGATATGGTGACAAGAACTCATGTTTTACCTTAGTCATTGATGTGTTTTAAAAGAATCTTGAAATAAAATTATATAGAAGTCATCTCACCTGTAAAAAGATGGGGAAATTTAATGGGCAAAATCACAGCCTCTTTAAGTGCTTCTTTGGCTCCTTCAAGACCAGCAACATCACTCCATTTCACATTTGGTCGCTCAATAACAATGGCACCTACAAAAAATTACATCATCTTTAAATTATGGAAGACTATTTTCTCAAACTGATAAAACAACACGAAATACTAAAGTTAAAAGAAATGCCTTATGAAGTTGTATGGAAAAGTTCTATGTACTAAATCTTTTTGAAACAGTATGATGAAGTAATAGTGTTGGGAGTAGTCACAGTAGGAGTTAAGTTCCTACTTCCTGATTTGTGAGGTGAAAAATAATACCACCTGCCCAAACTACTTAGGCTAGCATAAACATCAAATGAAGTAATATTAGTGTTTAGAAAAGCACCAAACATTATATACCGATGTTGTAATAGCTGAATACACTGATCTACGGAATCAAGCATAGTTGTTTGAGAGTTATTTACTATTCTCCTGTGAACCGAAAGGAAAAGCAATCTAATGCTTTACTCAACCGAAGAAAGAAAATATGCTTAACAATATCAACTGAAGATAAATGGAAGACAGGAAAAGATGAAAAAAGGGAAGAGACAGAATGGAAGTAGAAGTAAATGACACATAAAACAATGCATATCCCTATAGATCTGCAATACTTTCCTAACATTTTCTACTTGGCTTCCCAGTACTACATATACCTACCTACGATTGCTGCAAATAACGAAGTTACTTAAAGCTTTCCCAATTTTCTACTATACAGAAACTGTTTCAACTATAAACGATTAAGCAACCAGTTCTAAGATAATATGTAGTTGTTTTAACACCATCACACAATTTGCTAGTTATAAAATTAGTTTTATAAGTCACTTTTTTCTGATTAGGAAATATCTATCATTCTAATTATACTCAGCAGTTTACTTACTAAATTATGATAATCTTAAGTTATTAGACTAAAATTAAATGAAATCATAAACATTTCTACATCCTAAAAGTTGGGACTAGTAGAAATAAAAAAGCCAGTTTGCTTTTTCTTCTTTATGTTCCATTAAGGTATTTAATTCTGCTGGGCATGGTGGTACACATCTGTAATCCCCACTATTCGCGAGGTTGAAGCTGGAGGCTCACAAGCTACAGGCCAGCCTGGATAGCTTAGTGAGACTTTGTCTCAAAAGAAAAATTTTTTAAAAAAGGGCTAGGATGGAGCTCAGGGCAAAGGCCCTGGGTTCAATCCCCAGTACTGCAAAAGCAAATCAAACCAAACCAAACCAATGAACAAAGATTAGGAATCCCACAGGAAAAAAATACCTATATCATATGATAGAATTTAATGTTTGTTGAACAGAAGGAAATTTCCTTTACGTATGTGCATCACCTGGCTAACCGGAGATTTTTATATAATTAAAAACGTATGCAAAATATATTTTCATGTTTAATTCCTTTCTCCTTAAAGTTTAAAGGTGGCTTTGGAATGTTTACTAATGAAAGGTCAAATACTCAGTATTACTTAATAGTTTGTAAAACTAAACAGGTGAGGGGAGATTATTGAACAATACAAACAAATAATTAAATGTATTTCCAATTATATAAATTTATCTGGTCTTTGATTATACTATGTATGATATTAAAACTTTTTTTTTGGTGCTGGGGATCAAACTCAGGCACTTGTGCTTGCAAGGCAAGCATTTTAACCACTGAGTTAAATCCCCAGCCCATTAAAATGTTATTTAACCTCAAAAGTCACTGATATCTACATTGATTAACAGAAAACCCAAATCATACACCCATTTTTAATTCTAATAATCATGGTATAATTAATGTCATAATCTAAAACAAAATTTAAAATATTTCAGGAAAAAAAGGACGATTCAAAAAAAGGGTATTATACTGTGAAATCCATTGGCAAATGATTAAAGATGGAAGAAGTCCTAATGTATGAAAGGCTAGAGCTCCCTTCATATTCTACTTTACCCTAAAATTCCAAATAAACTTCCTCATTTAAATGCTTTAAGCATTAGAAAAAAACCTCTGGCCCTTGTGAATGAAGGGAATTTACAGAAATCTTTACTAAAAATTACTTGGATCTTTTTCAAGATTGAAGATACAATCCAGTTTTCACATGGGGAGTGGGATGAGAGGGGAAACCAAACCAACCCTGAAAGGACTAACTGAAAGCAAGCTTCTTGCCTTCTACTGGAATAAAGTCACTTGTTATAGAGGTTTGGGTTACCCAGCAAATACTGATTGTGCAGTGTGTGCAGCACTGCTTCCAGTAGTGGGGACACAGCAGAAGAAATTCAAAGTTTCTGCCCTGGGACTATATCCTTCACTTTATCTTCATTACTTGTACTCTTTTCAAGGTATTATATCCTTATAGTGTTCTCCTATATAATTCCAATTGGATGGGTAAAACAGAAACATTACCAAAATAAAGAGACTAGTGTAGCAAGGTTAAAGGTCTGGTTAAGATAGGTATATTCACTATTTAGTAACCATGGCTAATTATGGAAATAATGTCTATTCAGCCTTCTAAATGGTTAGATCCAAAAAGCCATTAGCTAACATATCGAAGAGCAATCACATTTCAGCAAGTAAGCCAGCAATTAAACAGATGCCTTTTTATACACACAGAGCCACCATTTATCCAGTCACGAGAATTTTGTAGATCTAATATTAATAAGTTGTTACACTATCATTCATCTTCCTTCCTGAAAGTATGAATTTCCATTTTAGAGACAGGACTCAGACTCTGAGAGGCTAGGGGAACTTGCCCAGGACTAGAAAGCTTTTAAGTGAGAGACCTTGGAGTGGAATCCAGATCTGGATCTATACTTTCTTTGTTATGCCATTATATGGGCTTTCATAGAAAGGTAAGAAGAAGAGAACTGAAGGAGATAAAGAGATAGGCATAAATGGGAAGGAACACTGAAAAGCAGATGAGAAAGAGGAGGTAGGAAACATGAAATAAACCATCAATGGATCAGCCACAGCAATGGCACTAAAAGTAATTTCTAATTCATTCTGGTCCCCTGACGGTAAATTTTAACACTGTCAGATTTTGTAGTGTGCTAACAGTATAAATGCTACCTGCTTTGTAGGGGGCAAATAAACTGAAAAGAATAAATTGACAGCTTTTTAAAGGCAGAAATGACAACAATATAATTACTCCATGAAAAAACCCACACTATTAAAAACCCTTAAGGTGCAAGTCCTATGAAAATGCTCTAAACAAAGTCAGCATGTGACTACTGGCAATCACAGCCAGGTTCAGAACTTCACTTAAATACAGAAGGAAAGAAACAATTTAAGTAAGACAATTTATCATGAGTCTTTTTAATAAGGCAGTAAATTTAAAAATGAAATCTAAAGCAACCTTGAAGTTGATTCTGTAGTTTCTTTTTTTCAGGATCATCAGATTCTCCTTCCCCATCACTGTCATTCCTAATAAAAAGAATTTAATATACTTAATAGCATTCAAATAATGCTATCAAATAATGCAAAAATGAAGGGTAGATAACCTGAACTACTTGTAATTTAAATAGCAAAATAAAACATTCATATTGAAAGTTATACTTACTTTATTAAAACTTTAAATAAGAAGCAGGCACATCAATTAACAGGGAATTATGAACAAGAAAGGGACAAAAAGGTCAGGAAAAAGTCAGGTACTATCTTGAAATTCCTATGATATACTCTGTGTATGTATGAATTCATAAATGCATGTCCTATACATTGCTTCATGAATGAGTTAAGATGAATTACAGGACAGTTACAAACCAAATAAAAACACCAAGGCACAAAATGTAAAGGGGGAAAAAAGCATGATAGGTTTTATGCCAAAATGGGATTGCCATGCTCAACAGGATGGTAGAGTTATGGATGATGTAGGATGACACTGAAAATGATTCACTTGCCACTTGGTCCAACCTTCTATCATGCTTTCTTGTACTGTAAGAGTTTTACTTATTTAACACAAACAACAACAAAATCCACCCCCCACCCTTTGTAAGCCCCCTTTCCAGGGATGGTTCCACATGTAGTCACTTCCTCTGAGAAGGTGGGGTGGCTTGCAGAGATCAAATCTTCAGGCGAAAGCACTGTTTTGGTGAGGGAGCTGAGACGGAAGCCTTACTGTGTGCTCTCATGACTCAGGAAGGGGAACTGCTCAGAGGGGAGCTGATAGCAGCAGGATCCCTATTTGACATACCTCTATACTGGTATGTATGAATTCACAACTGCATGCCTCCACATGACATACTGGGCCTTTCCCCTAGTGATATGGAATGTAAGCTTGATTCTCTGGCCTTAAAATTCTGTATGGTAATATCCTGTAATAAATTCCTTTTTCCTGCAGCCAAAGTGAATCCTGCTGGTTGAACTGATTGTTATGCAGAACAGGTTAAAAAAAAAATTGGCATCCTTTTGAAAGCAGCCATCATAGGAGAGATAATTAGATTCCGTAAGTAAGACTGGAAGAGCCTCAACAGACAGGATGTTTCTGCTGGTGAGAGAGTCGCAGTGAGCTGGGAGCCCCGGGCACTTGAGGGCAACTGAATTCTTCCCATGTTGGAAGTTCCTGTCTTAGGCTAAACGTCATTTTATACAAGAAACCCTTAAAGTCCAAATTCAGTAATCTATAAGATAGAAGTATGATCTGAGTTTTGTTAAATCAATGCTGTAGATACAAAAGATAAACATCCTTAGGGTGTCACAGAAACCCCCAGTTCTCTGACCACATCTTGAACAGAAAATAGAAAACCTGGAGCCTATAATTTTCTTCAAACTCTACCATGGAACAACTAGTCAACTCTAATTTTCATATTCCTAACGTTCTTCAAAATGGTCTGTGGTAGCAGCCACAAAGCCCCTAAAGTACTGCCTAAAAGGTACTTCATTTCTCATGATCAGAAGGGATCATCCAAGGAACTTGTCACTGTGGCGCATGAGCTACATCACATTCTCTAAAGCTCACAAGCACCTCACTGCTTTCAAACCCAACCAGGACAGCTCATCCCAGCATGGAGTCTTATTTTCTTAAGAATGTGTCACCTGGAACCATTTGTGGCATCAGTTAACACAAAGGTCAAAGAGAATCTGGTTAGAATATGTCTCGCCCTGCTTGGCACAGAGCCAGGCATGCATATTACATATCAAATAAAAGAATTCTGCATCTGAATATAACATATCATCTACACAGGAAGACACGGTTTTAACTTTTAAAAATTATGGTATGTTGTTTTACAACGACAACATAAAGCATATGTAATTGCAAATCCACATGAAAAAACTTTGCATATCTAAAAAATTACTGGTATTATTAAAGTTATTTTTGTCTATATAGTCTAAGACTTAATTTATGGATTATTCTTACAATTTAAACCTTGATATTATACAATGGTTAGAAATTGAGTGCTATTCCTATGCATGTTTCCCCTATTACTAGCAAGCAGTCCTGGAAGTTTCTTTTGGGCATATCATCCTCTAAACTTGGTAAAGTTGGGGTGCACAAACTTTTGCGTGTGAAGGACCACAGAATAAAATATTTCAGATTTTATGGCCATTTAGTCTCTATTACAACCACTCAACTTCGCTGTAATAGCATGCAATGAGCCCTGGATAATGATATGTAAACAAATGGGTGAACCTGTGTCTCAGTATAACTGACTGATAAAAACAGGCAGTAGGTCTGCTTTGTTCCATTACTTATGGTTTGCTGATACCTGGTTTAAACAAAATAAATTTATTTCATAAATGAAAAGTGGAAAGAATAAAACCTAATAGTTTTAATATATACCCCTTCTCATCAGCTGGACTTGGCTGTCCCTCTTTCACTGGCTTCTGTGGGTTTTTCTCTCTTTTTTTCAGATACTCTTTTAGTTTTTCTGCTCTATCAAGATATTCTGTACACTTTGCCCGGATACTTTGCTTGGCTTTATCACCCTGTGCTTCATCTGTTAAAGTGAATGAGAGAAATTTTTCAATTAGTATTTAATAGAGAAAAGTTTAAACATAAATGTATTGTTTTAAACACAGAAATTCTACATTGGCGGACGGGGAAAAGACAATCTCTAACTCATCGTAATCAATGGTTATCAACTCTTTATTCCCTTCTTCACAGGCCTGGAGATCACCAGTGAGTTGGAGTCACAAAAGATCTGGCAAGACAGCACAGTATTTTAAGTTAATGTTAAATAGGAAGAAACTACTAATATTCTCTACATTTCCTGTTCTTCCATTACATTTTGAAGACAGGTAAAAGCTTTTTGTCCATACAAAACCAATCATAAGACAAAAACTTGACTATAGAACAGTGATTACCAGAGATGGCAAAAGGACAGAAACAGATAAAAGGAAGTTGTACAGTAGAATGTGTTGAAACATCACACTGCATTCCTTAATATGTATGATTAAAATGTGCTAATCAAAAATAAAATATAAAAAAGAAACAATAGAGGTAAAGCAGTATTAACCATTTCCATTAATATCTACATAAGCTTTATTTCAAAGAGTATAAAAAGCAATGGAAGTTTCACAGATATGTACTACTAACATAATAATTTTACTAAATAAAGGCCTCTGTCAGGGCTACTTTTAAAAGTAGACTTCAGCAATATACAAAATGCATGGGATTAGCTTCACATATCTTAGGTTATAATACACTCTTAGTTTCACCTTAATTTTACGTAAACCCTCAAGATTAAATGGAGAGGCTTAAAAGAAAAGCCTTGAATTATCTAACCACATTAAGCGAAAGAGTCACGAAGACAGAGGCTTTTACTCATTTTTCTCACTGTTGAATGCCCAGTGCCCAAAATAGTGCTTGGCACATGATGAATATATAATATGTATTTGGAAAATACACAAAATGCTTCCAGATCTATTTTTAACACAGAATTATTTTCAAACATATGCTATGGAAATGAGTTTATATTACATAATTTGGTATATTATTATTAAAATAAAAAGTTGTTTCTGTTGACTACATGACATTTTAAGGTGCCTGGATATAGAAACTAATAATGATGATAACTGTCACACTTGTTAGCTAGATCTGAGTCTCCAAAGTAGAAAGACGTGTTTTCTTTTTTTGCGAGTTGATGGTTTAAGACGTGATTTGGTATTTCAATCAATTTTCATATATAAAAATAGAAGAATTTTCTTTTGCAGTTATTTTGCATTATTTAAAAAAAAAAACAAAACCTATGACCTTACATTTAACTACATGAAGAAAATACTGTACAGCATGTTGATAGAGTTGCAGGGCTTCCTCATAATTCCCAGCTTTGTCTTCTTGTGCTGCTTTGCTCGCAAGATCTATTGCTTTCTAATTGAGAAAGGCAAAATATTTACATTAAAACCAAAGCATAAACATAAGCATAAACATAAATAATCAAATTGGAACTCTTTTGGGGGGAGGTAGCACTTGGAATGAAACTCAGAGGCTCACACATGCCAGGTAAGTGCTCTACTACTGAGCTACATCTGATGTCTGGGAAATTTTTTAAAAAATAAAAACAACCCTAAAACAAACCACAACTGTAATTTCTCTTAAATTATCTTATAAAATGCAAACTACATTTGTTATATGAATAAATGTTATCTGAATACAACTCTATCTAGTACTACTCACTAAAATTCTCACAATTTTTACACAACTGAAGTCGAATTACAGACAGTAAGGAATAATTGAGTAATCTGAAAAATCATATTTAAAAAGCATTTTAGGGAAATTCTCAAAAATTAAGTGCCATTAAATCTAAAGCATACAATAATAGTAGAAATGTATGGGATAAAACCCCTAAATGGGGCACTGAAATACCAAGAATTTGAAAAATGCCCCAATCTTTTCACCTATTAAAGTTTACTCACTGAGCAGACAATACCCAGGGGTCTTTTAAATAACAAATCTCATGCAGCCACACCATAGAAGGATGCTACACCACAAAACATTAAAGGATCCTTAATGACAATAGAAAGTGTTTATGATGGACCCTCACCCCCAACTCCCCACCCTCTTTCAGTACCAGGGATGGACCCCGGGCCTTAAGCATAAGCATTCTACCACTGAGCTACATCCCCAGCTGGCTGCAACATTTCAAATGTTACCAACAATTTGAAACAACAGCAACAAACAACACAGAAAAAGATGGGAAGAAAATTTAAAGGGGCTTATCTTTAATAAGTAAGTCTTCAGTGATTTCTCACTTTCTCCTTAAAATTTTCTAAAATATCCATAATAAACAGGAATTAATTTGTAATGTTTTTTAAAAATCCAAGAAACAGAGCTTCATAAATACATCCATGTGATTTTTGAAAATGATGCAAAATCAAGTCAGTAACAGAAGAACAGGCTTTTTAAGGAAACGGTGCTGGAGCAACTGGACATCCATAAGCAAAAAAGAAACCTCAATTCAAACCTTTATTTTTTGTATACTTTTAATTCCAAGTGGGCCATAGATTTAACTAAAAACAGAAAACTAAAACTTGGAAAAATCTTCAGGATCTAGGGCTTGGCAAAGGGACTTGTGTTTGATATCAAGCATAATGTATAAAAGGAAAAAAAAACTGGACCTTGTCAAACTTTTGTTCTCTAAAAGATACTTATAAAAAGAGAAAAAGACACACAACAGATGGGGAGAACTATTTACAGAACACATCCAACAAAGAACTAGTATCTACAATACATAAAGAACTCTAAAAACCCAACAGTGAAAAAAAAAGAGTCCAAGCAGAAAACTGACAAAAGATGCCAATCAATCTGTTACCAAAGGATATACACACTTAAGATTACTGTCTCAAGGTGCATGTAAAGTAAATCAGATATACATGTTTAAATATTGCATGATGAAACCCAAAGCATAACTAATTTAAAGAGCAAAATACTAAAAGATAATAGAAAACAGAGAGACAGATCTTTTGCAGATGGGAAGGGGAGTAGGAGACGGAGGGAGACAGGAGGGGAATGGTAAGTAGAAAGAAGATGTGTTATGTATATGTACCAACTCCCTATGATAAATGTAATCATTATGTACTGTAAACATATACTAATTAAAAACAAAGGATATAGAAATGGAAAATAAGCACATGAAAAGGTGCTTATCATAAGCCATTAGGGAAATGCAAATTAAACCAAAAATGAGACATCACAACACTTATATCAGAAAGGGTAAAATAAAAAACAGCACACAAAGTCAACATCAAAAATCAATAGTTTTTCTATACAACAATAATGAACTAGCTGAGAAACAAGTTGGAAAAACAATCTTATTCACAACATCTTAAAAAAAAAAAAGAATACATTGGAATCAACCTAATGAAAGAGGTGAAAGACCTGTGTAGTGAAAATTATACAACACTAAAAAATTAAAGACATTAGAAGATAGAAAGACCTCTCATGTTCACTCTTTTTAAATTTGTCATATTACCAAAAAAATCTGTAAGTTCAATGCAATCACCATCAAAATTCCAATGACACTCTTTATAGAACTTAAAAAAAAAAAAATCCCAAAACACAAAAGACGCGTAAGAGCCAAATCCTAGAGGGGGGAAAAAGGGTGGGAATTTAGCTCAGTGGTTATAGCACTTGCCTAGTAAGTGCAAGGCCCTGAGTTTGATCCCCAGCACCAAAAACAAAACAAAACACAGAAGGGGCTGGAGGTATCATAATACCTGATTTCAAGTTACATACAAAGCCACAGTAAGAAAACAGCATGGTATTGGCACAAAAATAGAAACACGGACCAACAGAATAAAAACAGACGACACAGAAACAATCCCCTGCAACCTTAGTCATGTGATTCTTGACCAAAGAGCCAAAAGAATACACCAGAGAAAAGATGGTCTTTTTAACAAGTGGTGTTGGGAAAACTTGTAGAAATTCGAAACTAGGTCCTTATCTCACTTTGTACAAAATCAATTCAAAATGGATGAAAGGTATGAGACCTGAAACTTTGAAACTGCCAGAAGAAAACATACACTTGAATTTACAGGCACAGGCAACGACTTCTTGGACCAACAGCACGGGAAATAAATACTAAGAATCAGTAAGTAAGACTACATCAAAGTTTTTACACAGCAAGGGAAACAACCAACAGAGTGAAGAGACAGCCTATAGAATGACAAAATCCTTTGCATTCAACTCTTCTGACAGAGAATAATATTTATGATATATAAAGAACTAAAAAAAAAAAACCCAAAATCAAAGAGTTTAATAAACGGGCAAATAAATTAAGCAAATACTTCTTAAAAGAAGTACAAATGGCCTAGAGATATATGAAAATATGTTCAACATCTTTAGTCAATAGGGAAATGCAAATAGAATTATACTGAGATTCCATCTCGCACTCTTCAGAATGCTTACCATCAACAAATGCTGGCAAGGATGGGGCTGGTGGTGGAAGGAATGTTTCTACACTGGTGAAGGGAATGTAATTATGGTAACCAGTAAGGAAATCAGTATGGACATTCCTAAAAAAACTAGAAATTGAATTACCATATGACACTGCTATACCACTCCTTGGTATACACCCAGAAGAATTAAAGACAGCATACTATAATATAGGGGTATCTGTATACCCAAGTTAATTTTGGCACAATTCACAATAGTCAAGATATGGAATCAGCTTATGTATCCATCAACAGATAAATGGACAAAGAAATGGGGTGTATGAGGAGGGAAAAAAAGAATTTTCTAGGGTCAGATGGGGAACACTGAGGTAATAAAGAACACAAAGCTTTAGTTTTATTAGAAGTCAGTTTCAAATTAGTTGAGGCAATTTGTTTTCCTCCCATTTGTAAGAGTTCCCACTTTTCCATATTCTTTTCTACACTTCAAATTATCAGTTTTTAAAATGTTTGCTAATCTAGTAATTGAAAACTGGATCCTATTTTTTCCTTAATTATTAAAGTGAGAAAATATATACACAGTTTCTATAAAACTGTACATAAAAGGACAAAGGATCAGCTTCAACAATTACCAACTCATAGTTAAATACTTTTTTGGTCTTGCTGAGGATTGCACCTGGTGCACAAGTGCTCTGCCTCTGAGCTACATTCCCAGCCCTCCCATAGCTATCCTTACAGCAATAATAACTCTACTCATTCCTTTACTCTCAGATAATTTTGAAGCAAATCCCAGGCATTGTATTTTCTTAAATATTTAAATATGCATATCTAAATTATTAGGTGTTTTTGAAAAGTACAACAATCATATCTTTAAAGAAGTTTTAGTTTTAATTTCAATATAAAAATATATGAATAAAATATAAAATATTAAAAAATATAAAAAATATTTTAACCATTCAAAAGGAATCATGCTATACTTACGCACAATAGAGTGCTACTCAGCTGCTACGAAGAGGAACAAAATCATGTCACGGGAAAAGGGATGGAACAGGGGAACATAATTTTAAGCAAAACAAGGGAGACTTCGAAAGACAAATGTCACATATTTTCCTTAATATGTGAACTCCACAGTAGATAACATAAAAGTAGAAAGGAGACTGTTATTTGACAAGAGGAAAGAATAAGGAGAATGGGAAATGGGTATAAGGAAGGGTAACAGGAATATGTATATGAATATACCACACTGAAACCCAGTATTTAATGAAATAGGCACTAGTAAAAGTATATTTAAAAAATAGAGGCGACCATGGTGACGCACACCTGTAATCTCAGCACTTGGGAGACTGAAGCAGGAGGATTTCCTTGAGTTTGAGGTCAGCCTGGGCTACCTAGTGAGTTCACGACCAGCCTATATTACAAAACAAGACCCTGTCTCAAAAAAACAAAACAAAACAGAAAAACAAAGAAAAAACCAAAAACAAAAACAAAAAAACCCAACAACAACAACAACAAAAAAAAAAAAAGAAAGAAAGAAAGAAAAAGAAAAGGCTTTTTTCTATCGTAGAATGAGAGGGAGGCTTCCTAAGGGGGGAAAATTATTTGAGACAACATCAAATACTGGTGAGGATGCAGAGAACTAGGTCACTTGTTCATTGCGGGTGGGACAGAAAATAGCACAGCCACTCTTGGAAATGGAATGTTTCTGTTTTGTTTATAACACTGAGAAGCAACTGCATGTCCTAAGCATTTATTTCAGAGAAATGAAGATTTATATTTGCACAAAAACATGTACATGATGCCTGCAAATATCTTTCAATAACTGCATGGTTAAACATGTCAAAAAACCACTAAAAAATCAAAAGCTATAGTATATTCATACCATGGAGTACTACTTAGCAACAAAAAGGAATGGACTATTGTTACACATAACTTGGATTAATCACCAAGGAATCATGATGACTAAAAAAGCCAAACCCAAACAGCTGCAGACTATATGATTCCATTTATAATTCTCTCAAAATGACAAAATCAGATATGGAGAACAGACTAGTCTTGATAACAGGAATCGTGGGTGGAAGAGGAAGGGAGGTGATTGCGGTCATAAAAGGGCAACAAGAAGAATCCTTGTGGATGGGATGCTTCTGTACCTTAACTGCAGGGAAGGATACACAAACTACACTGTGATAAAACTGCACAGAAACACACACACACATAGATACACACAAGTACAAGTCACACTGACGAAATATGATTAAGAGTTATAGAATGTCTCAATGTCAATAGCCTGGATGTGGTATCACACTAGTTTTGCAAGATGCAACTGGGTAAAGGGTACACTGGATCTCTCTGTATTGTTTCTTACAGCTAATTGCATGTGAATCTATGATTCTCTCAAAACAAAATTTTTATTAAAAACTAATTTTTAAAAATATGCGTAGACACAAAGAATAAGCATGATTTATTAAGACATTCCAACTGGGTTAATTAAAGTAGTAGAACTATATTCAACAGAAATGAATCAATAACAAAAAGAAAATGATCATGGTCAGGCTATATTAAAAATAACTATGCTGGGGGGGTGCCCACCTGTAAACCCCCAGCATTCTCAGAAGGGTGACACAGGAACATCGCAAGTTTTGAGCCTGACCTGGACAACTTCAGCAATTTAGTGAGACCCTGTCTCAAAATAAAAATTAAAAATGGGGTAGGGATGAACGCCCTGGGTTCAATCTCCAGTACCCCTCCATATATATATAATTCAAACAATCCCAAATCCAATCATATGTAAGAATACTTATATATACACATTTTAAAAATTTTTATGGGTACATATTTGCAGTACATGATGATTACATTCATCATGGGAAGTTGGTACATACACATGACATATTTTAATTCTTTTTATGACCTCCTCCCCTCCCCTCCCCCAACAATACTATTATATTTTGAAGCAGCTGCTTATGGATGGGACAAAATCTACAAATGGGAGGAACAGTCTTCTTACTGGAAGACTGCTCTTCTTTTGTTAGACCAGGAAGGAAGAGAAATAGTATTTCAGAACTAATAAAATGCAGTAGTTATGTGTTTTACAGTTCAAATAGCCAGACTGCATGAAGCGTTATTAGTTAGACAGTATACAAAAAGAGGACTCAGATTATGTGGTCAACTGGTGCTTGGGTGAGACTCGTCTCATCAGATGCATCCCAAAGGCTCAGTGGTTATTCAGCCATGCAGCAGGAATAAATTCTTTTCTCATTCTGAGTATAATTTTTTTTCCCTCAGATTGTTTTGTAATGCTGTGCTACTCACTTATCCAGCTACTCATTCACAGCCCTTATTGTAGTGCTGTAGTTGGGGACTGCATAATTGCCTACTTAAGTGTTCCTCCTGCCTCAATATCTGGCTCCAAACACTATACCAATTTCAATGCACAGTTTAAACCAGCCTTTTTCTGATCATGAAAATGTCTGTACTTGCACTGCCCAATATGGAAGCTACCAGCCACATACAGCTTATGAGCCACTGAAATGAGGATAGTGTGACTGAGGAGTGAGTGTTAATTTAAATAGCCACACATAGCTATGGCTGGACGGTAATGTTAAATCTTTAAGAATCTGTTTTTCCTCTGATGAATGCCTCATTTCACCTTTATCAGCGTTCTTCAATTGAAATGAAACTAACCGTGGTCTGTATGGTTTTGGAGAGCTAATTATTCTTTTGAAATATAATCCTTACCCTCCCTATTGCTACCATCTTACTTCAACACACTCTCACACTTATCAAAATTACTAATTGGCCTTTTGGGCAGTCAGCTTGCTTATACCCTTGCTACACCAGGGTACAGAGAGCAACCAACCTTTGATGGATTCCCCCTGAAAATCATAAAATCCAAATGCCATTGCATGATCTGCATGGACTTACATGACCTAGTCAAGTTTGGATTCCATGTGAAACCCCCCCAGTTCCTCCATCATTCAGGCAGCCTGAGCACAGTAGAACACTCCCCATAGAATGATCTAGTCCTACTCATTTCAAGAATATGTAAAGAACTCAGAAGAAATCAGATCCCCCAAATTTCAAGACCCAATGGAAAAATGGGCATCTGAAAGGAATAGATACTTCTCAGATAAACAAGTAGAAATGGCAAATAAATGTATGAAAAATGTTCAACATCAGTGGTCATTCAAGAGATACAAATTAAAACAATGTTGAGTTTCTATTTCACTCCAGAAAGAACAGCTATTATTAAGAAATCAGCAAATAACAAATGCTGGCGGGGCTGTAGGGGAAGAGCAATCCTTCTGCACTGTTGGTGTGGAAATCACTGTGGAGATTTCTCAAAAATCTGAAACTATAGGTTCCATTTGACCCAGCTATTACCCTTCCTGGTATCTTCCCAAAAGAATTAAAAGCATCATGTCCCTGTGATAAATGTACATCCATGTTTATAGCAGCACAGTTTGTAATAGCTAAATCTTGGAAACAGCCCAAATGCCCATGAACCAATAAATGGATAAAGAAGATGTGGGTTTTTTATACAATGGAGTATTACTCTGCAATAGAGGATAAACTTGAGATATTTCTAGGAAAATGGATGCACCTTGAGACCATACTATTAACTGAAATAAATCGGACACACATTTAAATACCACATTGTGTCTCTGCTGTGAGAAACCAAAAGTGTAAATAAGAATCAAAATGTATAATATATATTGGGAAGTGGGAAGAAATTATTCAAGTCAGAAGGGAACAAGGTGGGGGAGGAGGAAAGGAAGGGAGGGACAAGAAAGCAAAGAGAGAAGAGAAGGAAAAAAATGGAAACAAAGTTTTGTAAATAAGGAGGGGAAGAAGGGTTGAAGGGAAGGAAGGGGGATGGGAAAAAAAGAAGCAAGATATATCATGTACAGGTACAAATTCCCCATGATGAACATTATCATTATGTGTATCTAAAATGCATCACACACATACACACACAAACACACACACACACGAATCATCTAGTCCTAGTTCAACTGTCAAGTCCTCAAACAGGTCCTCTCTAATTTGTATCAAAGGCAGTGCTCCACCCTTGCTTTCTGCTCTTCCCTTGATCCAGAACTCTCTTATCCCAACATCATCACTATATTTACATTTCCTCACTCACAGGCCAGCTCCTTTTCTAAAATAAGGTCTGTGAGGACAGGACTTCACATGGAGCTTCTCACCCTGGAACAGGCAGATGATGGGCAATCATATTGCCAAACAACTGAAAAAAAATCCTCTTCTGCTCTCTTAAAATCTTCCTCCTTTTGGTTACTCCAATTCTGTCATCTCCCCTGCTATTTCTGTTACACAAGAAGCTCCTTCAAAAGCCTTATTTCATACTATCACCCTTCAATTTTCCGCTTTTAGAAAATAAATCACAGTGGATTGGCCTCTCTTCTCTTTATCACATCAATAAAACTGCCTATCAAGGCTCTTTATGATGCCAGATCCAAAGACCAACTCTGCTTTTATCTTGATCTTTCGGCAACATTCTGCAAAATCTACCATTTCCTTCTTACTGACAGTGCCCTCTGCTGAGTCTCCTGATTTTTCTCCTACCTTTCTGGCAGCAACTTCTCTGCTTTGCGGTTCTTCTTCTTCTATGTGATACTGAAATATGAGGTGTGATTGAAAAATACACTGCCATTAATCCCTTTCAACATTCTGCCCTCATTTCAAACATACTTATCCTATTGTTCTTGCCACTTTCTGCAACAGTTCTGGAAGTCTGTGACTGTACTCTGTTGTGCCACTGTGGCTGGCTTGATGTCCTAAATTAATTCAAAATGTTTACCTTTCATGGTCATTTTGACTTTGAGGAAGAGCCAGAAGTTGCAAGATGACAGATCCAGGGGATAAGGTGGATGGTACACAACATGTCTTTAAGAGCCTGTCTGTCCACTGGATGGCACTTGCAGCAGAGTTCCCATTTTTTATTATACCTCATAAAGCCACAAGACTTCCAGAACTGCTTCAGAAAGTGGCAAGAATGATGACATTAGTGTGTTTGAAGAAAGGGGGAGTATTCTGATGGGGATTAGTGGCAATGTGTACTTTACTGTAAATTTAAAAATTTTTAAAAACATTTATTGTATATTTTGATCATGCTGTGTATCTTTAGGCTGGGGCTCACTTCTCTACTTCTTTCCTACACAAGATATTTTTAACAATTTAAAGCTGATAATCTTTAGGCTGCTGGCTCACAAATTTATTCCATTTTTAAAACACAGCTGTCCATATCACTCTTGTATTTAAATCCTTGCAGGTTGTTATCAGTGTGTGCATGACTGTGGTTTTTGTTTCTTTTTTTCTTTTTTTTTTTTGTCTGTTGCACTAGAATGTAACCTCCATATGAAGAGGGGATTATGTCTCTTATCTTCACATCTGTGTATGAGTCCAGCACAGAGACTGAGAGAAGACTGAGTAACTTCATTACTGTAGGCCCAGTCAGAATCCAGGCATCAAAACACAAGCATAAAAGCTAGGAACATCTGGGTCTGTCCTTTTCAGATTTGAAGACCACAGTATACCCACTCCCTGGCAAACAGTTAAGTTCTATAATTACCTGTTCCAGAAGAAAAGATGACCAGCCTTAGCTGGCCAGGATAATTCTTTGTGTGTACTCTGGAGTCTACCCCTGTTTTCCTCTCTGACACAGACTCCATCAATGATATGCCACTCTGTTCTTCTTTCCAATCTTTCTCTTTTCTGTAGGGTTCTTCTGAGTAGAAAAATGTGCTTAAATCCCATCTCAGGCTCATATCCTGCACTAGAACACACTAACTCTCTCCAGTTACTGGAGTCATCTTTGGCTACCATTTTACCAGCTCTTAACCTCCACAGCAAAATGCCAAAGAGTACCATTGTTCTGTCTTGGTTTCTTTAATAATGCCTCCTACAGCAATGCTTTGCGTGCTGACTGCCACATATCATGTTTATCTCTGCAGCACTTAATACTAGTAACAAAATACCCTGGCAGTGTCTCGTTTCTTGGTTTTCATCACATCATTCTTGCTCTTGATATTTATTGATTTTTTTTTTTGGTTTTCTTTTCTCTCCTCTTAGAAGTCTATACTCCACAGGGTTTCATCTTTGGTCCTTGTGTTTGCTCATTATGTAAACTCTCCAAGATGGGTTTCCCTATGTCCACACTCTCCTATCTATGTTAATAATACCCAAATTCTCATTTCCAACTCAGCCCACTCACACCAGTTCTACTCATCTGTATCCAAATGCTCACTAGGCATTCTAGTTTGATTGTCTCCAGAAGCATTTCAAATTCAACATATTCAGAACTGAATTTATTTTGCTCCTTCCCCAAAATTCCCCCTCTTTGCATCCTGGGAACTAATTCTCACCCACTCAAATATCCAATTCTGAAATCTGGAAGAAAATCCACAACCCCTTCCTCCCTCACTTTTTAATTATGGATACAGTTAAAAGCCTGATATTCTCTTCAATTTTTCTCTGAACAAGCCTTTCTTCATTTAAATAGGTACTACCCTAATTTGGCCAGTCACGATTTCCCAACACACAGGCCTAGGGCTTCTAACTAGTCTCCCTGCATCCAGGCTTGCTACCAGTGAAGTGTTTCTCTGATTCTAAAACAAAAGGGCGAGCATTTTATGGTTTGGAATCCTTCTACGACTCCCAATGCACAGCAGGCTGATGACTGGTCACTTGTGAGTAGCGCACAAAGTGCCTCATGATATGGCTTTCCTCAGGCTTGTTCTCCCACCTGTATACTGTGTTCCCATCATACCAAATTACAGTGGTCTGAGCACAACCCAGACCACTCAGGCATGCCTCATATATATGTATAGTATACTTGCCAATGCCACTGTCTCCCAGTAAAACTCCAGCTTCTCTGGGATTCAGTGCATTTCTTGGTCTTCTTGCTGCAAAGCCCTCTTCAACATCCCAGAGGGTAGCCCAGACATACACAGCCTATAGATTTCCACTTCTTCCTGTATATAATTCCAAAGATCACACTGTATTCTGTCAGTCACTTTATATGTGTTTTAACACAGAACATAAGCCATCTAAGGTCATGAATGATATACACACAGACATATCATACACACACACACACGCACACACACGAAATGTTATATAAAACGTAACATGATTTCTCAGGACTTATCATAATACATGGCATAATGGACACAATAAATACTTAGGAGTAAACTTTGAGTTCTATTTCATACTGTAATACTTGAAGTTTCTCCCAACACTCTGCGAAGATTACACTTCTGCACTGAGGCAAAAGTTGTTTTTCTCTGCTTATAGAGCATTCAACTTTCCTGTTCAAGAAGGAAGAATTCTGTAGTGAAAAAACAAAACAAAACAACCCCACAGACTTGTAAGCAGACAGATATAGGTTCAAAGTTACCAGCACTAATTAACTGTATCTTTGGTCAGTCATAGCCTAAACAAGCTTAGGTTTCTAATACTGTGAAACCAGAATAATATTCACCTTAAAGAGTAGTTTTGAGGATTAAATAAATAAATCACATCAAACACTGAGCAGATGATCAGAGTTAATGTTCAACCTAAAATCACATCACCTCCTCTGTGAAGCATTTCTTATTTCAAACTAATAAGCATTTCTTATTTGTTCGTGTAAAAACAGGATACACCGTTCCTTGTTACTCACCCATACTAACTTCTAGTTCTGTTATGGCATTTGTGAAATTATTTTATAATTTTGACTTTTTTGTTATGTGTATTCTCCTGCAGATTACAGGCGTCTGGCTACAGAGAATTTTGCTTTCTTCAGTGGGAAAGTTACTCAAGATGTGACTATTCTTCAATCAAATATCCTAGGTTAGAAAGTTGAAAGGACTAAATGAGAAAGCATACCTGAACTGACCACTAATAAAATCATAACTCAACATCTCTCCTGCTTATGCCTTTAATACTGCTCAATCTCTAGCTGACCAATGCCTGAAGAATCACTCAACAATCCAAATTCAAGTACAATGTATTTTAGTTACAGAACAAAACTGCAAATCCTGTAGATGGAAGATAGCAGCAAACGAATGAAAATTACACTGTAGACTGCCCAAAACATACAGTCTTTGACAGGAAAGCTGAAGGAACCAAACCAGTTAACTGACAAACCAAAAGGATAATGACAAGATGAGTACTTCAAAAGAAATCATCTTTCATACTCAAAGGAACAATACCTTTACCAATCGACAAATAATTTTTGAAGATATGTTTATCAAAAAGTCCCTTCATGAATGGAGCTACAAAAAGTCTTAAGATTAAGGGAAGACTGTTGTGTTTTGGTGTAACACAAGTTCATCTTTATTCTAAGAAATGAGTCGCGGCAATTATATTTTGTAAAAGATATAAAACATTTACTGGCATAATCTATGTCGATTTTCAAGATAAGAGCTCTAAATAAGCCTCTTCTCTCACTCTTTCTGTGAAAGCCTGATCTGTTTAAATGGTTCTACCATGGGTAGTCTTTCTTCAGGACTAATTATCCTGGGTTAAGGAGGTCTTCCACCACCTTTGATACCTGTACCAGATGCTCAATAAATACCCGTTTGACAAACTACTGGAAGTGCAAAGTAAGAATTCAATATAGGTATTTCATGCTATTCTTTTGCCCCAAACTTCCTAGGCTGTGAGTTCTGGAGGCCAAGTTACATTCTAAATTCCACTGGAAGCCGAGATCTATTGACATGAGAGACCCGTCACATAAATTTGTACTCTCAACGAATCCTGTTCCACAAAGGACTAAAGATTACATTTATAATTTTAGAATTCCATGATTTTGTACAAAAAACCCCCCAAGAAACCCTGTGCTCCTTGAGGTGGGGGTGAGGAAGTGGACCTATAAAGAAGTTTTTAAAATACAACCCGATCTTACTACAATTTGGGAATACGCCTAAACACATACATTCAATGAATTCATGAACACTGTATGTAGGCTGGCTCTACTTTCAGATTCCCGTGCTGCGCTCTTATTTTTGGTCATCTGACAGCTTGAAAAGAAAGATTTTGCGATAAAAACCCGAGAAGCTAAGACAGCACTACAACTATCCTATTTTTAACTGGCTCACTGTTACGCAAAAATTACGGTTTTTCTTTCTTGCACCGATTGGAGAGGTCCACCCAGTCTAGTTCGAGCTCGGCTGTTCTGCTTTGCTTCTGAAAGCCCCAACCACGTCAAGGGTCTCACAAAGCCAGCGGCAGGGACGCCGCAGAATTGAGCACAAGCGACCCTCCAGTAGGCAGGCGCCCACTCTCCCACCTGCGGCTCGGACCCAGTTCCGTGTTCCTCGGCCCCCGCCAAGGGCGCGGCCGCTTCCTCCTCCTCCCCGCCCCCACCCCAGTTCTCGCGCCTCCCCTCGGCTCCGGCTCTCCAGGGGGGCAGGAAAAGTGTAGCGATACCTGGAGGTTGGACCCAGTGGATGCCATGGCGGAAATCCGAGGCGGTTCCCTGGGGACGAGCGAGGGGCGAGGAGCGCCAACAGCAGCGAAGTCGAATCGCTCCCAGTGTTGCCGCCGCAAACCTCAGGAGACTAGTGTCCCGCGGACCTCAAGCGACAATTTCCGTAAGCGATCTCGTGAAACAACACTCTAATCCGACCCTCCGCACAAAACTTCCGCAATTCTGAGCCCCTCTAGGCGCTAGTACCGCCTCTGGGCAGGGAACTTCCGTCTTCGTCATCAGCACGCGCGCTATTGTCACCCAGTGTGCGATTTGCCACAGCCCAGGGCCTCGCGAGACGGAAGTCGGGCTCGGCGCAGGCGCAGTGAGGCACTGGCGCTCGCTTTCATCGAGGTGACTTGAAGTTAGGGACGGTGCTCCTTTATTTCTTACACTTTGCTAAGAGTTAGTGGTTCCGTCTTTTGTCGTGTCGCGTGAGTGTGCTATATCGTGCGCTGGCTTTTGAGTAAGAAAAAAATCATCTCTAAGACCCACTGGTTAGAGATTTCAGGCTCGTTTCTGTTCTTCATTTCTTTCGTGATCTCCTTTGTGAAATGGGGCAATCGCGGTCCCTTCCCGGGGTGGTGAGGCGCGGTAAGGTGCGCGGCACAGTGGTGGGTGAGCAGCAGGAGCTCAGTCGTGTTCGCGTTTCTTACTAGCCACACTTTACGCTTGGTTCAGCAACTGTTGGCTCTAGGAAGCCCTGGGAATAGGCAATGTGAGTGAGATATGTGTGATGGGGAAGCGGGCTCCTGAACGTCTATAATCAGCTTGATACTGTTAGGTTTACGCGGAGGGAGGGGGAAGGGAAAAGGCTGACGACGCTCGCCGTGGGAGAAAGCTTTATTAAGGTGTTACAGCTCTCCCCCCTCACTCCAGTGAGAGTGCCCTTTTATCCCTTAGCCGCCCCCCCCCCTTTCGTGACGTTGGAGGCTTGAAAGTGTGCATTTAGGATTGGTCCTTTCTGCACGGGGTGATTGGGTGGTGGGTAACGCCCCTGGGTAAATTGGCGCGACGGACCTAATTGAGGACCCTAGTGGGGGGGGAAGGGTCATTGTTTCGGCGGGAGATTCTGGCATAGAGACGGGGGAAGGGGCTTTGTGAGAAACCAGCAATGGCCATTTTGGCATCTGGGGAGGGTCATCCTAACAGATACTATACCAGTTATACTTACAGACTGTTAATGGCTTGAGAGGCTAAGTGGTGCTCCATGTGAGATTGCTTAAATTAGGAAATTTCAAGACCAACTTGAACTACATAGCGAGGTCCCCCACCGCCCCCCAAAAAAACCCCCCAAAACTGAACCCATGTCAAACCGGTTTTAGCCATTGTATTACACAGTCCCCCTTTTCTTCTGCTCCTTGTTAGCCTTCTGAAAGGAAAGCAAAACAGATTTACTTACTCCATCATTTTATTTCTTACTCATTACCCTATTTTTTCAGATCATCAGGGGTCGCCCAATAGTAATTAAATACTCCTTCCTTTCAGTTAGTATTGTCAGCTACCCAATTCTTGAAATCTCCCTTGTACAGCTTCCTAATGTTCCTTTTTAAATGTCCTTCAGTGTCTCTCCTTACTCCTCTGCAGAATTTCCCGGAGTCTCCTATCCAGTACTCTCTTGTTACAACATTCCTGTTTGTCTTATCCCCTTCAGGCGCTTCAGCTGTCAGTGCACTAGAAATGGCTTCAAATCCAGGTGTTTAGGCCCACCCCATCCTGTGCCCACCATTTACTACTACTCTCAGAAATCTTCATAGGGTTTTTCTACGAGACAAATTCAGCATATCCGAAGTCTAATTATCTTCTACTCCAAACTTCCTTTTCTGATTTCCCTTTCTTAGAATGGTATCAGTAAATCAGCAGCATCCAGGCTCAGACCCAAGTCTTGCTGCACTGCATTTTAGTCCTTCCTTCCCAACTCTTCCTCTTCCACTAAAATACTACAGGTAAAATCCTGGTATTTCCCCCTTAACGAAGGCCAGTATATCACAGATACTTAATAATTCTTTTTTTTTCCATTTTAGAAGCTTGATTTTTCCTTTTATTAGTTCATTTTTTGCAGTACATAATTATTATATTCACTGAAGGAGGTTGGTGGATGTGCATAACACATTTCAATTCCCTTCTTTTTCTCCCCTCCCTCCAACTCCCTTTATTTTCCAACATCAGATTAATTTGTATATCTTATAAGACCTTGTAAAGTTAATTATCATATATACGGATTGAAAACAAGACTGATAGGCCAAAGAATGTATAAAACATGTAAGACATTTCCTAAGTCAAGGTACACATTTAGATACATTATGAATTACAATACTTTTTTCTTTCTCTTTTTCCTATTATCTTTTATTTTGTACTTTATATATATTGAGTTTTTCATATAAGAGAAACCATGCAATATTTAAGCTTGTTACTTCACTTAACATTAGGGTCTCAAGGTGCATCCATTTTCCTACAAATAACTCAAGTTTATCCCACTTTATGGCAGAGTAGTGCTGCATTGTATGTAAATACCACATTTTTCATCCATTCATCTGTTGATGAACTTATAGGCTGTTTCCAAAATTTAGCTATTATGAATTGTACTGTTGTAAATGTAGATATGCCTGCATAACTGTGGTATGATGTCTTTAATTCTTCAGGGAAGATGTGTAGAAGGGGAATAGCTGAGTCAAATGGAATTTCTACTTTTAGTTTTTTGAGGAATCTTCATACTGATGTCCATAGTGGTTGTATCAGTTTATAGTTCCACCAGTAATGGAGGAAGGTTCCTTTCTCCCCACAGCCTCACCAGCATTTGTTATCGGTTGATTTCTCTATGGTAGCCATTCTTTCTGGAGTGAGATGGAGTATCAGTGTTGTTTTAATTTGCATTTCTCAAATAGCTAGTGATGTTGAACATACCTTCATGTATTTATTGGCTGTATTTCTTCATCTAAGTGTCTATTCATTTCAGGTACTTAGTAAGTTTTAAACCATTTAACTGAGCTGCTTAACGCCAGTTAGTGGTTTCCTAATGACTATCAAATAAATCTGATTTTGCCTGAAAATACACCCTGACTCCAATTTTCACTCCCTGAACATTTTTGTTTTTTGTTTTTTGGTTAAGAGCATGGAACCCAGGGTCTCTCACATGCTAAGCATGGGTTCTACCACTGAGCATAGCCCCAGATCCTCAATCCTTAAATATTGACTGAAAGTAAATTAGAAGAACTAGACATTAAGAAAGCTAGGCACCTGGAAACTGTGAAGATGTATGCAGTATAGTCCTTGCAAAATAGGAGTTTAAGGTTTAGTGGAAGAGACAGAATAGGTAAAAGAATTCATTGAGATTTATTGGTTACCATCATGAGCCATCTATTTTAGATACTGGATGTGGACCTGTCAAAATTCCCTTTCTTATCATCAGTAATAAGTCATAATGATGTACCCCTTCTGGGCAGTGAAAAGGGCATATCACCTCTGTAGTAGTCTTCCCCCAAACCTATACCTCAGGCATAAGCATAGGAAACACCAGGAAAATTCACCTCAAGGAATTTTTCTACTTCTACAAAATACCCAAACTGAAATAACTCTTCAAAGATGTCGAGGTCATGAAGACAAGGAACAACTGAGGAACAGGCATAGATTGGGGAAGACTAAAAGTAGCAACTAAATGTAGTGTGAGAGTCTGGATTAGATCCTAGAGCAGAAAAAGGACATTAGTTGAGACACTGATAAAGACGAGAATAAATTCTGTAGTTTAGCCGATGTATTATACCAGTATGTTTTTAGTTTTGACAAATACACCATGGTTATTTAAGATGTTAGCAGTAGGGGGAGTTGGGTAAAGGGTATATGAGAATTCTCTATATACCTGTGGAACTCTTCTATAAATACTGTTTTAAAATAAAAGATTTTCTTTCTAAAATCCCTGTTCTCTGTCTGAGGCTTTACTTTGTAGTGGAATAGGAAAAACTCTTACCTTACAAGTTTAAAATGTAAATGTAGCATGTTACAGATGTAATCTTTTACAAGGACTTCCTTGTACGTTATATACCCAATTCTGTGAAGTAGATGCTAAGTGTCCCATTTTTACTAATGAGGAAGCAGAGCCTCAGAGAAATCAGGAATTCTCTAATCCATGCAGTGCTGGAATGGCAGGGCTGAAGTTTGAACCCAGACCATCTGATTCCAAGTCCAGCCTCAGAGGAAGATTGTGTGTGACAAGTGCTAGAATAGTGTCAGGATGTGCTGTGTGGCCACTGGGGACAACACTTAATTCTGATCAAGTGTAGGAGGGTCTTAGGGAAGGTGTCATTTAGAGGGAATTCCAAAATCTTAAGCAGCAGGAATAAAGGCACAGGTGAATAAAGTATGTGGCATATTCCAGGGAGGCTAGAATACAGAAAGCAGAGGTACTTTGGGGACAGAACGGCAGATGAAGCTAGCAATGCACCAGCCAATCCTGTCAGGTGCTCAAGGCTTTGCATGCTAAGGAGTTTGGAATTTATTCTGTAGCAGTAGAGTTTGTCAAAAGTTCTTTTCTCTCTCCCACCCTTTCTCCCTGCCTTCTTGTTACTGTTTTGAGACACAGTCTTACTATGGTATGTAGTTCAGGCTGGTCTTGAACTCACTATGTAGCCCATGTTGGCCCTGAATTCACAGTGATATTCTTGCCTTAGCCTCCCAGGTGCTGTGATTACAGGCATGCACCACCATGCCCGGATCTGTGGTCCTTCTTTCTTGGGAGAGTTGTGATTTAGTTGTGAGATACTGGGTTTAGGAGAATGGATTCGACAGTGGTTTGTAGAATGAGCCAGGAAGAGGAAGGAGGCAGGAAGATCAAGTAGCAGTTTCCTGCAAACAGTATTGCATTTTAGGATGCAGGATTTGCAGCACCAGTTGGGTAGACCCCATTCCTGGAGTACAGCTCCTACTTTCTTGCCTCTTGGACTTTGGTTAAACATCATCTCTGTCAATTGCTTTCACCAATTCAGTCTGTTAAATAAAATCATACCTGTTCTTAAAGTGCTAACTCCAGCATCACTTCCTTGAGAAACCTCTGAAACTTTTCTGAACTCTGTACTTTGGACCTTGAATTGCCTTTGGATGTGTGCTGAGTGCCTAACACAGTGCCTGGTGCATTGTAGGAGTTAAATCATTGTTAGCCTCACTGACAGTTCTTCCTTCTAGACTGCAAAATCCCCAAAGACTAAGACTTTATCTTACTCATTTCTGTGTTTCCCTCTGCTCATGCTCCCCTCATGTTTGTGCTTAAACAGTCAAATTTTATTGAACAAAATGAAACTTCCTTGTTTGTAATCAAGGACTTTGGAAATGAGAGAGATTAGTGGGGCTCACAGGTGACACTTGTGGATTCAGCCCTTGAAAGGGTCTCACAAACAGCCCATCTAGGACTGACTCCATCTTAGTCTAACAGATCATTTAAAAAGAAATGCTTAACATTAAAGCCCTCACCATGTTCTGTAAGCCACCAATGTGCACCAAGAAGTCATGTCTCTGCTTGTTGAGTATCCATGACCTGTAGCACTATCAGGAAGGCAAAGTGCTGTCAGGACTGATTCCATGAAAGAAGTGACTCATCAGACTGGAAACCTGTTGGGCCATCTCTGGTGCCATACCTTTCTGAATGTGCTCAGGTACCTTGAAGGCCCAAGCCATTCCAACTTAGAGCTATTCATTTTATCCACATGAAGCTACAGTGAGCTTGTGAACTGAGAAGGAGCCTGAAATTGGTGCATCAACTTCGACCATCCATAGGTTGGAGGATCAAGCATCCATTCTTCCTCGTTGATTACACAGGCAAGATGACATAAGGCAGCAGCCTCCAACCTTTTTGGCATCAGACCCAGTTTTGTGGAAGATAATTTTTCCAAGGACTGGGGGTAGGGGTTGAGATGATTCAAGTGCATTACATGTGTTGTGCACTTTATTTCTATTATTGCTTTGTAAATATATCATGAAATAATTATACAAGTCGCCATAATGCAGAATCAGTGGGAGCCCCAAGCTTCTTTTCCTTAACTGGATGGTCCCATCTGGAGGTGATGAGAGAGTAATACATTAAGTGTGTTTCTTATGTTGTCCCTGTAGAAAACTCTGCTTCACAGAGATAGGATGTTGGAAATGGAAGCGGGCTTTTCAGTGCTTTTGTGACAATCTCAGGATATTCTGTTTTGACTTTAATCCAGAACATACAGAGATTTGAAGTTGTCTCAAATGTACTTTTAAGGTCACCTATCATTTGTGATCTCAAGTGATCCTATTTTAGCATGGACAAAGTAGATTTACCTGGGTTATTCACAAAAACATTATGGACCATTTCCTTCCCAGTTTGGTGCACTTTTGTGGTTGGGAAGTAATGTTCAAACTCTTTTGAAAAGTGAGATAGCAGTCTCATTAGAGTTTTCTGCTGTCTCATTGTCTTAGTTACTTTTCTCTTGTTGCCGAGACAAAATACCCAACACCCAAAGTTGAAGGCTGTTGGGCTCACAGTTCACAGAGCTTTAACTCATAGTTCGTAGTGGTCACAGTTCATAGAGATTTCAGCCCATAATCAGCTGGATCCAAGGCAGGGTGGCATGGCAACAGGCAGAAGGCAGCAAGGCAAGCAAAAGGACTTTAGCAGCTTCTTTCTGTTCCTTATATCTTATCCAGGCTGCTGGGATTAGGGCGGTGCCAAACCAATCATTGGATTGATTTAGTGATCACACACCCTTAATCCCAGCATCACACACTCTTGGTTCAGCTACCTCTGAAAAACCCCCAGCCATGATGTATGAAGCTTTGGCAGTACAGCTAGGCACAAACCATAACACTCATCACTGGGTCTTTCTTCCTTTTCAAAGAACCTCTTCAGTGATGTTTGCTTTTTACTCATTTTGGCTAGAGTTAGCTTCTGGGCTTAACAAAATTGTGACTGAGAAAATTGCATAGTGTGGAAAAGAGGTGTGGATGGAAGTGGTAAATAAAATAATGGGAGGGAGCACATGTGAAGTGAAATAAGTGTCTGGCTCTGATTTAAAACCTGCCATGAGATAGATGCAGCTGTACAATTGAAGTACGTTGACTCTCTTGCCACTGTAAAGCCTGCCACTAAATGCACCTTAATTGTCACTTGCCATTCACCAATAGGGTTTTGATATGAGTCTGCAAACAATTGAGTTACTGTGGTCTCTGTGTTATCAAACCTCTCTGTTAATCTTAATCTGTATTTGTAGCCACTCTGCAGTGCTAGCATCACTGCCTCAGCTCCACCTTAGATTACCAAGCATTAGATTCTCATAAGGAGCACATAACTTTAAGCCTTTGCATGCACAGTTCACAGTAGGGTTTATGTGCCTATGAAAATCTGAGGCGACCCCTGATCTGACAGGAGGCAGATCTCAGGAGGTGATGTGAGCAATGGAGGGTGGATGTAGACACAGATGAAGCTTTGCTCACTTGCCCACTGCTTACCTCCTGCTACATGTCCCATTTTCTAATAGGCCACTGACTGGTACTATCAGTGGCTCAGGAGCCAGGGACCCCTGAGACAAAGTATTGGCACAGAAGAATGATGATACACTATTTCCCAAGAAGTTTGCTGGCTAAAATGTCAGACAAGGAATGTTTGGCATAAAAAATAATGTGCACAAAAGGGGCAATTTCAAACATCTTCTGGACTCCTGCGCATTCTGTCTTTTCTGAATTGTCCCCCTGACCCAATCACCTTCTTTGCTTTTTGTTCAGGATTTTGTACTCAAGCATTTGTGGGTCATAGTGTCCTACTTGTTGAAGGAAGGTGGAAAAAATACTTGCTTTCCTATTTGAACTCCTCTTTTCTCTTTCTCAGAAATTGTCACTTGTAAACTATATTCCTTCCATTTTTTCTTTCTTTTACAGCCCTCACCAATGTTTATTCTGGTTAATTGCTCTTTGCTAACACAATAGGGAAATAGTGTTTTATAATCTTAGAAGTATTTTCTGCTGTATTAACAGACAGAAGCTCTTGCTCCATAATAATGCACAATAATAATGCATAATACATTATGCACAATCATAGTATCAGAATGGGCAGGTGAGAAATGTGTGTGTGTGGTACAGATGAAACAGGAGTGGCCATGAATTGATGACCCTTGTAGCTGGGAATGGGGTGTGAGGTCTCTTTGACCCAATCTTCTACTTTTCAGTATGTTTGAAATTTTCCTAAGAAGAGATTCTTTAAAAGATTTTATTTCCATGCTTATGTTGAATTCATTCTTCTAAATTTTTGGTCCAGGTTTCTGTTGTAGTACTCAACTATTAAGCAACAATTAAGGTCATTTTCTAGCTTTGTATTTTATTTTTACCTGTTCTAAATGAGGAGTCAACAGATCCCAAATTACTTATTTAACACTCATCTTTTCTTCATTCATTTGAAAGGCTACATTTATCGTGTGCCACTTTCTCACAAAGATTTGCTTATCTGACGTCTTGATTATGTTTAAAGTAGTCCTTTCAGCTAGCTAAATTTATGCCAATAAAGCTTACTACAATAGCTTTATAATACATAATGGTACCCTTGTGAGACCACCCGTTTTGTTCTCAGCAGAGTGGAACATTACTGAAGGGCTAGGTTCTGGATGTCAGAATGCCTGCTTCAAACTTCGAGCAGCATATATTAGGCAATTACTTAATCTCTCTCAGTTGCTGTTTCTGTATCTATAAAATGGAGATGATAATACTACCTTGTCTAGTGATTCTGTGTGAGAATTAATTGAGACTAGTGTATAGCAGAATTGGGCTCAGAACTGCGTTAGCACTAAATGTTAGATTTCTATATTTTAGAATAGTTAAGAGTTTCTTATATTTATTTTTCCATATGGACTTTAGTATTAATTTGTCAAGTTCCACCTAAAACTTCTTTTTATTTTGCAATTGAGTTGATAGATAATTTAGGGCAGATGGACTTCTTGACAATATTGAGTTTTCCTCAGGTTTCAAAAACATGTTACATCTTTACTTAATGAAGTCTTTCAGTTTGTGATTTAAAAGTGATTATTTTTTTATATGGTTTCTGAGCATTTCTTCTAGGTTTGTCTCTAAATATTGTGTTATCGTTGATAATGTAAGTAATTTTTTTCTTCATTTTTTTATAGCTGGTTATGGTTTATAGCAAATTCACACAAACTCAGTAGTTTAAGACAACAATTGCTGTGAGTAAGGGGTCCGGGTACAGTTTATCTGGGATTTCTGGTTAGGCTCTTATAGGGCTAAAATCAAAGCATAGGTCCGGCTGGAGCTGTTTCCTCATCTGGAGACTCAGACTGGGGATGGATGTTTTTCCATGCTGCTGGAGATGGTTAGTAGAATTCATTTCTTGTGACTATAGAATTCATGATAGCTGATAGCTTGTTTCTTTAAAGCCAGGATCATATCTCTTCTCTTCTCTCTCCCTCTGTCTCTCTGTCTCTCTCTCTCTCTCTGTCTCTCTCTCTCTCCCTCTCTCTCTCTCTCTCTCTCTCTCTCTCTCTCTCCTTCAAGTCTCTGATGCTAGGGAAGGCATAGACCCTCTTTAAAAGAACTCACTTGATCAGGCCAGACCCACTAGGATGATCTCTTTTTTGATGAACTCCAAGTCAACTAATTTTATCTGGAAAATCCCTTCTCTTTTGCCATATTCTGTTGTTTTGAAATCAGTCACAGGTTCTGGCTGCACTCAGGTGAAAGGAACTACACAAGGGCATAACTCACCAGGGGCTACCTTGGTGTGTGCCCCCACAGTGACACTTTAGAACACATCTTTACCAAGGAGGCAGGAGATGTTAATATTCTGCTCTTAACATGAGAGAAATATGAAAGAGTTCATTTTCTAAATACTGTATTCACAAGCAACTATAAAATTTGTGTTGGTATCTTATATGAGTATATAGTTTGTTTTATAGGACAAAGACAAATATTGCATTCATTAAGATATCAAAGAGTAGGTTTAAAAAGTGGAGTGACTAAAGATAGATGCTTATAAAGAAAATCTTCATGATAAAGTGCTGCCTTAGGATATTGTATGGAGGGGAAGCATTTAGTTTAGAAAACAGGAAGTATCTCCTCATACTGCATGGTTTGGATAAGTGACCTTCAAAGGCTCATGTGGAAAAGGTTTGATACCCTTGGTCTTGGGATGTCTTGGTCACTTTCTCATTGCTGAGACCCGCTATCTGATACCTGCCACTTAAAGGAAGAGAGGTTTGTTTTGGCTTATATTTTCAGTTCATAGTTGATTGGCTCCAAGGCAGATAGTACATTGCAGAAGAGACTGCTAGAGCAAAGCTGTTCATATGATGACTGCCAGGAAGCAGAGCAAGAAGGGAGGATCTGGGGAGGGAAACAGACACCCTCGGTGACCCACCTTTTCCTACCAGGTTCTACCTTCCAGCAGCACACTCAGAAGTTAAACTCACCAGTAGATGAATTCACCCATGAGTATAGTGACCCATGACCCAGTCACCTTCATAAAGCTTTACCTCTGAGTGCATGAGGTTTTATGGGGGCATTCTTGATATGAACCATAGCATGGAAGTTTGTGGAAGCTGTAGGGGGACATTCTGTATGTGAACGATAACATGGGAGTTTGTGGAACCTCCAAGATGTAGGAAGGTCTTCAGGTCATTGGGTACATGCCCTTGAAGAGAATGATGTGACCCCAACTCCTCCTCTTCCTCTCTTTTGTTCCCTGGTTATGAGATGAACAGCTTTGCTCCACCATCTGCTCCCCACCATGCTGTGCCTCCTTGCCACAGGCTCAAACCAACAGGACCAACCAACCTCCGAAACTATATGGCAAAATAACCTTTTTCTCTTATAAGTTGATTATCAGGTATTTATTATAGTGGTAGGAAGCTAACACATGCATCTTTGAAATATGTTCACCAGTATGGATCCTACCAGCAAAAGTCATCTGGACATAGACATTCTTATCATCTAACAAACACTCTTTTCACAGAAAGACTCATTCTGGTTGTTTCTCCCACCATTGCTTTCAGTAAGTCAACAGAGATATGGGATGAGGATAGTATGGAATCATTTTTAGTCCAAAAATCAGCCTCCGTTTATTTCTCAGGGATTAGTCTTGGGATAAGGATGTAGGATAACTTAGGTCTAACCTTAGTCTGTCCCCTAGCACTGAATAGCACAATCTCCCAAATAGCAGCAATATCATTATGAAGCAAATGACTATCTTGATGAACAAAGAAATTTTGCATGTTGTTATCTAAGAAAACATTTCCCTAGGAACTCTAGCCTACATTGGTTGTTCATTGTCCCAGTTTATTGTTAAATCAAATAAAATCAATAAGATTAAGCAAAAATAAAATTAAAATACATCATAAATGTAACAATTAAATTTTGTGCTAGAGAGATCTCAAATGGTGTCTACTTAGTAATTCTATCCTCTGGAAATAGTGTAATGCTTACTTCATTTTTTAGAAGCTCACTCATATCTACTTCAAACAAATCTTTTTCAAGTTCTTAAGTTTTGCTGCCATCTCTTTGTCTTGAAAGAATACAGACATCTCATTTCCTGATACTGCGAGCACTTTTAAGGAGTTATAATTGTGAAAGAAAAAAAAAAAACAAGTTTGTTGTAGTTTTGTGTAGAACACACAAGAGAGCCTCATTATTTAGCTACTAGCTAAACATTTGGTAAGTGGCCTTTTAGTAAACTCCCAAGTGAGGGTAATACTCCAGAATAGGGGAGGTGTAGAGATAGAGCTAGGGACTCCTGAGGAAAAGGTCAACTGGATTGAAACCTTAAGAGTGAAAATCAGCTGGTGTGTTACTCAGCTTTCCATCACGGACAAAATATCTGGAAAAAACAAGCCAAAGGAGAAGTTTCTTTTCACTCACCGTTTCAGAGATTTCAGTCCACAGTCAGCTGGCTTTATCTGTTCAGGCCTGTATCGAGGCCTGTGCAGACGGCAGAAGGGTGTGGTGGAGGAAAGCTGGTCACTTCACGGCAACCAGGAAGCAGAGAGAGGAGAAAAGAGCTGGAGAGGAAAGGCCCGGGAGCAGGGCTAGACCCCAAGGTCATGTCCCCCCACACACTCTCTTCACCTGTGCCCCGCGCCCTAAAACCTGTTTAGCTGGAGTGCTTCAGTGGTTCAATCCATTGTTGAGGTCAGTGCCCTCAGGGTCCAGTCACCACCCAAAGCCCTGCCTTTTGGGTGACATTAGATCCAAGCCCTAACAGCTGGTAACTTTAAACTTGGTGATTTATCAGTTTCTCTGTTTAGTTTTTAAAGGCAGATTTGGAAATGATATGTTTCAATGGAGAGATGAAAAGCCAGAAATTTGCCAGACCTAAGAATGTCTTACTGAGTGTTGGTGTTTCGGCGATACTTAAGGTCAGTATTTTAACTCAGAAAAATATTCAATACCACAGTTCCTATTCTAGTTGTAATTGTGTTGGTTTTTGAAAAGCATGAAGTGTAGAATTCTTACTTATATTTGCAAATAGATGTAAATGCTGGGAACTCTACGGTGAGACAATAGAATTGGTGATGTCGCCGTGTGTGAGCCAATAATACTTTTCAATTGCTTAATCATGTGGTGCTGAGATTCTTTCATGTATGTAACACATAAATTTGATGTTAAAAAATCTTTTTCTGAAAACTTTTAATATGGTTGGAAAAATAAAAGCAGATACATACAGACAGCAATCTTTCAGGTCGAAATGAGTGATAAATAACAGTGTGTGTTCAAAATAAGTGGTGAGAAATACTGGCTTGAAAGATCATAGAAACAGCTGGGCCTGAACTGTGCCCAGCCCAGGAAACCAGATACAACTAAGGAAAAGAATTTCCTTGTTCACATAAAGGCACTCAGTGCTACTGAGAAGTGTTGTCTCTTCATATTATTCAAATTGTAATTACAAAATGGAAGTTTTGAAAGCTCAAATGTGTATTCATAATCTTGGCTAAAGTCCTCGTTGGGAGACTAAGAATAAGTTAAAAACCACAGCCAATTCAGTTATTTAATTTCACTGTATTAAATCTCAAGGTTGCCAAATGATCTCATTACCAAATTATATCCTAAGGTCATCCCGGAGAAAATGAGCTATTCTATGCTAGAGAAACTATTCCCAATAGCAGTTCCAGGCCAGCGATATTTTTAAGTTGCAAAATGGATGTGTTTTTTTCTTTTTTTTGAAAATTCCATCCTCCACCCCTGGTATTCTTGTAGAATTCTTTAGGTTATCTAACTGAGGGCAACAAAGCATTGGGATGAACAGTACCATGTAAAACCCTTGGTAACATGTGAATGACTACTAGCAGCAGTCAAAAAAGCAATTTTACAATAGATGTTCCAAAGAAGCAACTTGGATTTATAAAATCATATGAGAAAGCAGTAGATTCTAGTATTAATCACAACTGCCTTCCATATATTCTTCTGATCAGATAGTCCCAGTTTATTAAAACACTACAATAATGAGATGTAATGTTTGGGAGCATTACAAATAAAGATATGAAAAGACAGAAGATTTTAATTTTCTCTTTTCATGTTTTAGAGCATAGTTTTTTAATGGTGGAAGTGTGTAGGCAAAAGGTTCAAATTTCCCCTTAAAAGAGAAAGTATACTACCCCTATGAAGGCAAGGAATAATACCCCTAAAGTAGTTTTATTGTGCCAGGGACAAGTGAGAAACTCCAGAAAATGGATATTATGAGCACTTGAGGGGTAGATTTAGGTCAGGAGAAATCTATACCTTGGAGGGAGATAGAGACATTAACTTATTTAGAAGTTGGGTCTCTTAAAAGACCCCGGAGTGTAAAGTATCATGTAATTGATCCAAGTGGCCAATATGTCAATCAACAAATCTAAATCGAGTTGACTGTTATGTAAAAAGTACCTAACTCTCCAAGGTCCTTCTAAATTTCCTGAAGATAAAAGAGCAGCATTGTAGACTGATTATCTAACTCATGGGTATTACAACATGAATATATTTTAGAAGTGCCAACTGTGATGTTGTGATTGTATTGTACATGTCTGCACATTGTAGTGTGGTGCCAAGAGCTCTCTCTGGGCCTGGAGTTCTGAATTCCTGGGTTTTGATCCTGACTATATACCCAACAGGGTTGTTGCCTTTTTTAGTTGGAGAAGGGCTTGAATGAAAAATTGTGTGACTCAGTTTGCAGATCCCAGTTCTGTGCTCTGAAGGAACAGTGTCCTGCTTTTTGACTTTGGGAAGGCGACTTAGCAACTTTCTCTTGTCTTCAGTTGGCTGCTTTAAAGTAGTCCCTCAAAGCAGAGCATAAATTGTAGTCCCTGAAATTACTGTGAGTGCTTAGAAATGCATCCTTGCTTTTATGACTGATTCTTAAGGCACCGAGATATAAAAAAAATTCTTAGAGATTTTGAAGTGAGACCCAAGGCCAGGCATTTAACTATCCTGAAACTTAGTTTTCCTATCTTTAAAGTTGGACTAATAATTCCTCCTTTTGAAGGCTGCTACAAAGGTGAGACATGATGGACTGTGATGTCTTGCCCATCCTGGAAACTAGATAAAAGGTGGTGCTTTTCATTTTTACTTCTATGAACTACGTGATGCCAAGATGTAGCATTATTTCTTGGAGAAATAAAACGTACCATATACCAATGTATCATTTCTAGGGCATGACTGTGGCAGAGACGACATAGAACTGTATAATGCAGACTGTCAGGTATGAAATTTTAGGAAAACTTACTGATAGAGTCTGGCTAGAGTCTGTTCCTTTACAGAAGCATTGGATGTTACCTCTGTGATGTTTCTTATTCAGATCTTACAGCTAATTCTGACACATGGTGCCTAAGGTGTCTGTAGGTGGCTAGGCCAGCTCTGATAGGCTGCAAATTAGGGCTCTGATCCATTAGGGCTATGATCAAAGTCCCTTCTCAGCATGGCGTTTTCCTCAATTGTTCTTTTCAGGCTTCTCACCACCATCCCTGGTACATCGTGTCCTCATTCGTCCGTGTTTCTGCATTTTTACCACATCGTGGATAGTGTTTCATCTCTTGGCACTACTCAGGATTCTTATACGGTGCAAAGTTATAAACCCTTAATGCTTCTAGCCTAGTGCTTTCTTCTGGAGCTGACTTCGAGTTAGTTAATTCCCCTCCCCTCCTCATGAACACCTGTCTTTAAATATTCACTGTTCTTGGGTTTGGGAGTTGGCACTCACAAATGAGCAGTCTTTTGTAACGTTTCCAGCTTTCATACTTTTGTTGGGAACTCTCTGTCTAGGTGCAATTCTTGTTCCCAAAGAGTTTGCAGTCCGTCCACACCTGGAGGAAAGGGCACTGTGCAATGGTGGGTAACAAAGGTGAGCAGACCGTGACAGTGCTGCGGTTTGGGAAGGAGGAGAGACTGCTCTGGGTTGGCTGCTGAAAGGAACAGACCACTGAGCTATCTCCTCCAGGTGGGAGGGGAGAGGCTGGACTTTGCAGAGGGGAAATGCAGGGACTGAGGTGTGGAGGTGGAATGGTGCTGACTGTGTGCTTTGTGCAGGTTCCAATTTTTTAAGGGATTATTTCCCAATCAGTTTATAAATTCATCTCTGCTGGAGACATTCTTTGTAGTCTAATTTGGAGAAGAAAAACACCTATCAGGTACTGGATGTGTGATTCTGCCATACCACATGTCCACATTCAGTTCAATTTTGTCAACAGTCAATATCACAGGTCAGTCTGAGGGCTAAAATTAGCACATAAAGCTACTGGGAAGGAGCATGTTGTTGATGAATATGAGATTCCAGCCCCTCTTCCATGTGGTGTATGTATGACAGGTGGGCTTGGATCAGACTAATTTCTTTAGTTCTTTGTGTGTGTGTGTGTGTGTGTGGCACTGGGGTTGAACCCAAGACCTTTGCACTGAGCTAAATTCCCAGCCTTAGTACATTTGTAAAAAATTTTGAGATAGGGTCTTACTAAGTCGCTAAATTGTCCAGGTCAGGCTCGAACTCACAACCCTCTTGCCTGGCTTCTGTAGTTTTATTAATTTTATGTAAGAATTCAAAATGAATCTAAACATAGTAGGTTCATCGATTTCTTTGTTATTTCTGAAATATTTCTGTGATGGATTGAAAGAATTTTAAAACATAATTTAAAAGATATCTTGTCAATGTATCTGTGCGTAAAAGCAAAGATTGTTTCTGAGGCTTTACTTGTCCAGCTTCTGAACCTCCCTTCCTCAACCAAAGGACCCCAGTGTGTGAGTCTGTCACAAAGTCACACAAACTGCGTGGCTGAAACAACAGAAAGATATTCGCCCGCCGCTCTGGAGGCCGGAAGTCTGATATCAAGCTGGCAGCGGGGCGAATGTCCCCTCGGAAAGCTCTAGAGGATGGACCTTACTTGCTTCTCCTTCCTAGCACTCGCCCTCCTGGCTTGTAGAAGAAACACTCTGATCTCTCCCCCAACTCATCACATCACGTTCTTCCCATGTTTTCTGACTTTCTTTGACCAAATTTCCCTCTTATAAGGATATCAGTGAGAACTCTGAGCAATGCCATTTGTCAATTTAAATGAATTCATATCCAAATATATCCAGAAGGTTCCAAGGAGAAGAGACCCTGTGGACAATTAGCTTCAGAAGTGTAACTGTCATTAAGAACATTAGTTATGACAGGGTATTAAATATTGACTACCAAGTCACCTTTTGGTTGTATTTTATACATATGACAGGACAGAGCTCCTTTATAAATAATTACATCAGAAAATTTCGGAATTTTACTCGCGACTATCTATAGATTTGAAAGAGGAGTTAAAATTAGTTTAAAAATTATAATCCAGACGATTTTAGAGGAGTACAAATATTGTTTCTTTTGATGATTTTTTTGGGCTATCTGGTCCGTCTGTAAACTTTGACGTGAAATTCTCTCAGTGTGAATTAACTTCATTTTATTAGTTCAATAAATTGACTAAGAATAAGTTATTAGTTCAATAAATTAATTAGCAATCCCTGTTGGTTAAAACAATTTATAGCCCAAACAGTAAGAACAATTAGCGGCTTAGGTTTTTCAGTCATTAGTGTGGTACGGAGTCCCTCTACTGGCGACTCCCAGGAACTACAATTTTTGATCCACGCAGCTGTTAGAGGGATTTCACAGCAGTGTGTTGCGGCTCTTTGAAAACTGTGAGAGGTAGCCTCAGGCCGGAGCTCTGAAAGACGCAGGGCAGGAAACCAACTGTGAAGTCCGTCTTGACCCACAGCTGTCTGGGCTGGATTGAAAAATGCTTGCTTTTCCATAGAACAACGTTGTCCAACAGAAAAGGGCGAACCACATATGTAATTTGAAATGTTCTAGTGAACAAATTTTAAAAAAAAATTAGAAAAAATGAAACAGGTGAAAGGGCTGGAGGTGTGGCTCCCTGGGAGGACACTCGCCCAGCATGCAGCGTAGGTGAGGCTCTGGGTTCAGTCCTCGGCGCCTCAAAACAACAACAAAACCAAACAGAAAGAAACTTCAGAAATTAATTTCAATAAGGTGTTATTATTAAACCTAATATATATAAAATATTATCATTCCGTCATACAATCAGTATAAAAATGAACAAGATAATTTACATTCTTTTGCTGCGCTGTCTTTGAACGCTTTTGAATGCTGGTGCTCCCAGGCAGCACAGCTCAGTGGGAACGAGCCACTTTCCGGGAGCTCAGTGGCCCCCGGAGTTGTCAGCTTGGACAGTACAGGACTAACACGTGCACTGCATTACCTGTTTAACAATTTACCATCCACAGCTTAGGGTAACATCTCACTATTTGTACAACATCTACCCAAAACCGGCCCATCAAATGTTGATGAATTAGCTTGCCAGGACCTAGAGGTTAATGTATCTTGTATCATTATTGGTAGAGTATAAAGTGGGACCAGGGCTCTGGACTATGTTGGACATTAGGTACCCCGAGCTTTCAATGGGTCCAGCTTCTGGGCCAGCAGTTGCATTCAGGGGAATAGGAGCAGCAGAAGATGAGCACGACCCCTACTTTGGGAGCCAAGCACCTGTTTGCTGACTGGACAGTGTCTCTCCCCTGAGTCCCGCAGGTCTCTGTGGCTCTCAGTGTGGCTGTATCCCTAGCTATGGATCTCAGCCAGTTCTCCACCGTCCTGCTTCATCACGTGCCTGGGAGCAGCCAGCACACCTGAGACTGGGACGCACCCTTGTCTCTTCTTCTGTTGGAGTCAGAGCTTGGGGTAGGCTGGTTAAAATTTAGATGCACGCATAAAAGTAAACTAATGACACAGAACTTAACTGATTAAAATAAGTATATAATTTAACTCATTAAGTTTCTTATTGATCTTAAAAGTCTTTGTCCTTGTCCTTGAAGATCTTATACTGGGTCTTGGGGAGGGAGTCATGGGGTATGGAGAAGGGCGTGACTTTTCTGGGCCGTCTGCCCCGGAAGGGGGACTCTGCTCTGCAACAGTAATCAGAAAGGCAGACAGAGCCTTAGATGAAGCTCTTGGACACAGTCCTATCTATATTAGGAAAAATTGTAGTGACCTAAATATTCAATTACAGGAAATTGCTTAAAGGGGGGGGGCATCTCAATATGATACTATGCAGCTTTCAAAGTAATGTTTAATAAATTATTTTCCTCTTTAGTTTTAAGTTGTTAGCTTTACCAGTGAGACTCAAGAATTTTGTATGGCTTGTCATGAAAAGAATCAGCTTCCCTCTCTCTAATTCTTCCCTCCTAAGATTCTACCCCTTTCACCATATTTTAATTGATCATTTTAGAATTTATTTTCAATTCTCCAAATAATCTACATGCATTTCTGCTTGTAGATTCATTTTAAATGAATATGTTTGAGCGGCATGTTTTAACAAACATGCCATTTAAAATCTACATGCTTTTCCACCTTAGTCATTATCTATTGGGCCTTCACCCTGGAAGGGGAGGCTGTAGCTCTGTCTTTTCCTACCCTCATGTGACTGCTCACTGTCCTTCTTCCTAACCCTTCTCTCCACACTGCAGTGCGGGCCTTTCTCAGGTGGTTGCTCACATTCCGCCCCATCCTGGCCCATGCACTGCTCTGTCTCACATTAGATCGTGACCATCCAGTGCCTCTTTTTATCACTGGATGGGGATTTCCAGGGGCAAGGTCTGTACCTTTCCATTCTGTGTCCTGGACGTTTAATGCATTCTGACACTCAGTGTTTGCAGAATACATAAATTAAACAAGGTATGAAGCAGTTCATAGGCTGCTATTTCACAATGGGCTGGAGCACCAGCAGCAATTAAAGCTGCCCCTCATGGATTCATTAGGCAGGGGGCTCTCACGTCAGGCTCTACCTATTTCATATCTTAGCTGCTGTTACCCCAACCCTCCCAAGACCTGGCTCCTGTGTCAAGGTTGTTCTTATTTCCCCTCTTTATATTAGTCAGCTTTTTCCCCATGTCTGCCCATAATTTGGGAGCAAAGGTAAATCATGAAGCTGGATGTGGTGGCACACACCTGTAATCTCAACACTTGGAGGTTGAAGCAGGAGGATCAAGAGTTCAAGGTCAGCCTGGACCATTTAAGCGAGATACTATTTTTTTTAAAAGTTCATGTTCATTTAAAATGAATATTCTTATTGAATTATCCTAAGCAGAATGAAATTTTCTCCTGAAGTAAAAAATAGAATGTGGATACTTTTAAGTTGGGCCTTGAAGATTGAAAAAGACACTAAGAAATGGAGATAGTCCATCTCCAAAGAAGGGTGTTCCAATTAGTAATCTTTTGAGACAGAATGGAGTGGGCTACAGTCCAAGAAAAGCCACCTGCTCACCTGAGCTATAAATTACCTGTATTTCTAGTGCAAATTAGACCATAATGTTATTGATTAAATGTGATGTACTCCTGCCAAATTTATCTGTGCATATCTATCTATCTCTCTGTGTATTTATGAGGTGAAAGTAAGAGGAGAATCTGCTAGATTCTGTTGAATACTTGTTACAGCACAAGCACTGTGTTTGACTCGGGATGGAAGTGAAAACACTGGAGGTTTAGGACTAAGGTTCAGGAAGTGAGATACTAAACAATTTTCAATATTATAAATGGTCTCATGAGAAACTTCTATGAAAGTGTTTAGAAGGGAAGAGTAGTCAGGAAATGTTTCCCCTGTGTGAGAACTGGATGAAACTCATCTTTCATCAGAGAATATTGTAAAGGACGTGGTGTCAATGGACAAAAGTCACATTCCAAGTAATACATGGTGATAGGACAAGCATATAAAGAGATACAAGGTAAGTTATGCATGTCACAAATGTTCAAAAACCAGATGTGTGAAAGTGTAATTTCTTGACAATTGAATTTAGTTCTAATATACAGAAAAAATAGTCTGGTTACTTAGATGTGAATTCAGCTACCTGCATTACTGATTTAAAAGTTAGTCACACTCAGAATACCATCATTTTCCAGCTTATCCCTGCAGACACTCACTACGCCTCTCTGCAGGACGGATCTTAGTGTGTAAGTTTTGCATCTCAGCCACATAAACTCCCTGATGGGGCAGGCATGACCATGAGAACCTCCAAATGTCCTCCTATACATAGGCACTCTTTTTTTTTGGGGGGTACTGGGATCGAACTCATGGCCTTGTGCTTCCTAGGCAAGCTCTCTAACCACTGAACTAAATCCCCAGTCCCCTACTTGGGCACTCTTGTGTTACTATTTCCCCTTTACAGTTGCCACAATCCTTGGCTTATTTATTTATTTATTTTGGGTGCTGGGGACCAAACTCAGGGCCTTGCACTTGGCAGGCTAGCACTCCACCACTGAGCCAAATCCCCAACACCATCTATAGCTCCAAGAACATCTCTGTAGAGCTTGCTGCCTCCCTGGGCCCCTTCTAGCATTTGAGACTTGGGTTCTTCCCATTCCTGCATTTTGAAACTTCAAAGGGGCCTTTATCATGTGTTTCCCCTTTTATTTCACACCAACTTGACTTACCAAGGGACAGGCAGGTTTTGTGTGACTTACAATGAATCTTGCCTCTTACCTCATTTCCTGACTTTCTCTTTCATCTCAAATCAGAGGTTCCTTTATTTTATTGGAGTGGGTGGGGCCTAGGAGACCTGTGTCTTCTTTGTCATCCTCCTTTCAAATATTTTTTCCGCCTTGTCTCTTTGTTGTGAATTCTGACCATGCCTGTGCTGTGGGAGGGCCTTAGAGTGCAAAGGAAAGATGCACATGGAGGGTGCAAGCCATGTCCAATAACACACCCCTCAAGACACAAACGCACCACTTGGTTCACAAAAGAATGGGATTCCAAAATGGCCCAGGTTGGTAGGTAGCACACGAGGACAATGTGGGCCTTGAAGAAAGTTAGAGCTAAGTGGGGCAGAGACATGAGCATGGGAAAGAGCAGTCAGGCAAGAGGTTTGCTACCTAAGCTGGGGGAATTAAGCTGAGGCAGGCATCATGGTGATGGAGATGGGTGATTCCGAGTATGTGGGACTTAACCTTATGTTCTATGACCCCTCTGTACTATGGTTCTAAAAAATCCACCTTTCCTTCTTTTTAAAAAATTTATTCAATTAACAATATTGTGATTGGAAGCTAGATTACTTATTTCTTGAGTAGTAAAACTTTTTTTTTAACCTAGACATTTGATGATACAATAAATTAAAAGCATGTGGTAGCTCATAGGAATATTAAATACACACACAGTGTGTCTAAGTGGGTCAAGGTGTGTCTTTTCAAAATGTGCTCTCTAGATGAGACAGTGATTGTGTCACTCATTGGCAATAAATATCCAGGGAACCATCACTGACAGGAAGTCAAAAAAGAGTCCCCAGGGAAACATGTTGTTCTGTTTATAGTTCCATGAGAAGTAAGAGTGTTTCTGGAAATGCATGCATATATACTTTATTACTTATTACCACATAAAACTGTATTCCTGAGGTAGGGTACATGGCATGATGATGGATTCAAGCACTCAGCATTCATTCCGCAAAGGTATAGTTCAGCAAGCTCATTCCTGGGGTGACAAGGACCCTGAAATGTCAATCTTTTTTTAGTTGCTGAAAATCCTCCCCTCCCTTTTCAAAGTGTGAGTTCATCCTTTAGAGTCAAGATTCAGTGAATACAGGGTGTGAGGCATAATGTAACAGAGAGGCATTCATTCCTAGAAACTGGAATCCAGT